>JACEFZ010015633.1:390000-563916 GCA_014155875.1 Cepaea nemoralis | reverse complement strand
TTCCCCTTTCCTGGACTTACCACATTGACATGAAGGTGGGAGTTGCGATGTTCCCTTCCTGGACTTACCACATTGACATGAAGGTGGAGTTGGGATGTTCCCTTCCTGGACTTACCACATTGACATGAAGGTGGAGTTGCGATGTTCCCTTCCTGGACTTACCACATTGACATGAAGGTGGAGTTGCGATGTTCCCTTCCTGGACTTACCACATTGACATGAAGGTGGAGTTGCGATGTTCCCTTCCTGGACTTACCACATTGACATGAAGGTGGAGTTGCGATGTTCCCTTCCTGGACTTACCACATTGACATGAAGGTGGAGTTGCGATGTTCCCTTCCTGGACTTACCACATTGACATGAAGGTGGAGTTGCGATGTTCCCTTCCTGGACTTATCACATCGCTGATGGTATTTCTCAATCTCCCCAGATACCAGGTAGAGTAACTAACACGATTGGCTGGAAGAGTCTAATCAACGTAGAACATTAAACACAACTATAAGAACAAGACAAAGAACATATAGTTGTTGTTTTGTTTTTTTTTAGTTTAGTTAGACAAACAACATATTTGGTAATGTAGCGAGAAGAAAGATCGGCGTCGCGCTGGTTACTTACGGGGGTATGTGAGCCTGTTCGTTCAGAAAGCAGTGGCAAACTACTGAACATCAAACTTGCCAGGACATCAACAGCAGCTGAAACATGCTGGTGTTGACTGCAATGTCCTGTAAAAGGGTATACTGAAAACAATGAGAAGAGAGTAGTTGTACAACACCGAGATGATTGGAAAGATCAGTGGGAAAAGAGGCAGAGGACGTCTGAGAGAAATGATATCGGATAGACTGAGACTGTGGCATGGAGGGATACCATCAGCAGAGTTGATCCAGAACACAAGGACCGAGATCTAGTGGCGAGCCATGAACACATTGGCCATTTGGCAGGGCACATGATAGTGATGATGGATGATGATGATGAGTGTGTTCTGTGATCTCTGTTTCTTGTCCTTGCCTCTGTAAGTGCAGATACATACCCGTGAATTGATTTCTCAATGTTACGTTACTTGTCTCACTGGTTCCCTGGCTGTCGGTATTCCCATGTTACTGTTACTTGTCTCACTTGGTTCCCTGGCTGTCGGTATTCCCATGTTATGTTACTTGTCTCAATGGTTCCCTGGCTTTCGGTATTCCCATGTTATGTTACTTGTCTCACTGGTTCCCTAGCTGTCGGCATTGCCATGTTATATTACTTGTCTCACTGGTTCCCTGGCTGTCGGTATTCCCATGTTACATTACTTGTCTCACTGGTTCCCTGGCTGTCGGTATTTCCATGTTACGTTACTTGTCTCATTGGTTCCCTGGCTGTCGGTATTCCCATGTTATGTTACTTGTCTCACCGGTTCCATGGTTGTCGGTATTCCCATGTTATGTTACTTGTCTCACCGGTTCCATGGCTTTCGGTATTCCATGTTATTTTACTTTTGTCTCACTGGTTCCTGGTTTCGGTATTCCCTGTTAATTGTCTCACTGGTTCCCTGGCTGTCGGTTTCCATGTTACGTTACTTGTCTCACTGGTTCCCTGGCTGTCGGTATTCCCATGTTACGTTACTTGTCTCACTGGTTCCCTGGCTGTCGGTATTCCATGTTACGTTATTTGTCTCACTGGTTCCCTGGCTGTCGGTATTCCCATGTTACGTTACTTTCTCACTGGTTCCCTGGCTGTCGGTATTCCATGTTACGTTACTTGTCTCACGGGGTTCCCCTGGCTGTCGGTATTCCCTGTTACGTTACTTGTCTCACTGGTTCCTGGCTGTCGGTATTTCCATGTTAAGTTACTTGTCTCATGGGTTCCTGGCTGTCGGTATTTCCAGTTACGTTACTTGTCTCATTGGTTCCCTGGCTGTCGGTATTCTTATGTTACGTTATTGTCTCACTGGTTCCCTGGCTGTCGGTTTTCCATGTTACGTTACTTGTCTCTTTGGGTTCTCTGGCTGTCGGTATTCCCATGTTACGTTACTTGTCTCACTGGTTCCCTGGCTGTCGGTATTCCAATGTTACGTTATTTGTCTCATTGGTTCCCTGGCTGTCGGTATTCCCATGTTACGTTACTTGTCTCACTGGTTCCTTGGCTGTCGGTATTCCCATGTTACGTTACTTGTCTCACTGGTTCCCTGGCTGTCGGTATTCCCATGTTACGTTATTTGTCTCACTGGTTCCCTGGCTGCGGTATTCCCATGTTACGTTACTTGTCTCACTGGTTCCCTGGCTGTCGGTATTCCATGTTACGTTACTTGTCTCACTGGTTCCCTGGCTGTCGGTATTCCCTGTTATGTTACTTGTCTCACTGGTTCCCTGGATGTCGGTATTCCATGTTATGTTACTTGTCTCACTGGTTCCCTCGCTGACGGTATTCCCGTGTTATGTTACGTGCCTCACCTGGTTCCCCTGGCTGTCGGTATTCCCGTGTTATGTTACTTGTCTCACGTGTTCCCTGCTGTCGGTATTCCCATGTTATGTTACTTGTTCACCGGTTTCCCGGCGTCTGGGTATTCCCAATGTTATGTTACTTGTCTCACGGGTTCCCTGGCTGTCGGTATTCCATGTTATGTTACTGTCTCACTGGTTCCCTCGCTGACGGTATTCCCGTGTTATGTTACGTGCCTCACTGGTTCCCTGGCTGTCGGTATTCCCGTGTTATGTTACTTGTCTCACGTGTTCCCTGGCTGTCGGTATTCCGTGTTATTACTGTCTCACCGGTTCCATGGTTGTCGGTATTCCCATGTTATGTTACTTGTCTCACTGGTTCCCTGGCTGTCGGTATTCCCATGTTACGTTACTTGTCTCACTGGTTCCCTGGCTGTCGGTATTCCCATGTTACGTTACTTGTCTCACTGGTTCCCTGGCTGTCGGTATTCCCATGTTACGTTACTTGTCTCACTGGTTTCCCTCGATGACGGTATTCCCGTGTTATGTTACGTGCCTCACTGGTTCCCTGGCTGTCGGTATTCCCGTGTTATGTTACTTGTCTCACGTGTTCCCTGGCTGTCGGTATTCCCATGTTATGTTACGTGCCTCACTGGTTCCCTGGCTGTCGGTATTCCCATGGTATGTTACTTGTCTCACTGGTTCCCTGGCTGTCGGTATTTCCCATGTTACGTTACTTGTCTCACGGGTTCCCTCGATGACGGTATTCCCCGTGTTATGTTACGTGCCTCACTGGTTCCCTGGCTGTCGGTATCCCATGGTATGTTACTTGTCTCACGTGTTCTCTGGCTGTCGGTATTCCCATGTTAGTTACTTGTCTCACTGGTTCCATGGATGTCGGTATTCCCATGTTATGTTACTTGTCTCACTGGTTCCCTGGATGTCGGTATTCCCATGTTATGTTACTTGTCTCACTGGTTCCCTGGATGTCGGTATTCCCATGTTATGTTACTTGTCTCACTGGTTCCCTGGATGTCGGTATTCCCATGTTATGTTACTTGTCTCACTGGTTCCCGGATGTCGGTATTCCCATGTTAGTTACGTGTCTCACTGGTTCCATGGATGTCGGTATTCCCATGTTATGTTACTTGTCTCACTGGTTCCCTGGATGTCGGTATTCCCATGTTATGTTACTTGTCTCACCTGTTCTCTGGCTGTCGGTATTCCCATGGTATGTTACTTGTCTCACTGGTTCCCTGGCTGTTTGTATTCCCATGTTATGTTACTTGTCTCACGGGTTCTGTGGCTGTCGGTATTGCCGTGTACTTGTAAGACATTATGTTTCTATGGAGGGCTAGCGTGGACTAGCTTGTTCACGGTCTGAAGATCTTGGTCTGATATTTCCGCTCCATTTAACTGATATCATTCATCTAGCTAGTGAAGAGCATAAAAGTGGAATGCAGCGGAGAAAGATTGTTCAAGCAGCAAGATGTGAGAAGACTCGAGAACTTGATAACATTGTAAATATGTTAAGCCTGCGGGAATCACACATCAAAGGTGATCTTTTCTTGAGAGGCACATGAATGACAAGCTTGCATTTTTAGGGTCATACTTCACGTCGCAATGGTATGTAACCTTCGGGTCATAGATTATTATGTTTTACACCACATAATTATTCCATTTCAATCAATAACGGATTTGAGTCACGTAAGCACACACTCCAACTTATATTCGCGTGTTTGTTTGATTGGTGTTTGATTTATCACAAATTGCGTTGTTTTTTTTTTTGTTTTTTTCAATTTCAGTAAAGCTAACACTGTAATCCAACCTTCACTCTTTTAATTGCAAATAATCCTTTTCAGTGTAATTGTTACAGAAAGCTAGCATTTGCAGACAACGTTTCCTCTTCTACAAACACCTTTATTATTGCCAAGTTGAACTGCGATCTTTTTCTGTTTCTTGTATTATTTGTGCGAACCCAAATACACATTGCTGGTAGCTCAAGGCTTATCCCAACGTGAGATAATCGGATTAGAATTGTTGTATGTTCTTACCCAGTCGTGTCCTCGACAATAGGCTTCAAATAATAGAGAAGCAAATAAAAGGCATGACATTGTGTGACTGCATGCAGATGTCAGATTTGTTCATTTTGTCATTTCATGTTTTTTCTTATAACATTTGCTCGCGGTCTGATACCAGTCTTTTAATCCTTTCTTTAGTGGTCTTGCTAATTGTATTGCTGGTTTATCTACCTATATTAGTGCAAACCAGTGTGTATGTGTGTGTGTGTGTGTGTGTGTGTACACACACACACACTCGGAGAGAGGGGGAGAGAAAGGAGGGGAGAGAGAGAGGAGGGGAGACAGGTAAGTAGATAGGAAGAGATGAGAAGAGAGATAGGTAGGTAGAGAGAGAGGAAAAGAGAGACATAGAAAGAGAGATGAGCGGAGTGGATTATGTAGTCCACCAACCCGCAAGGATACTTAACCTCGTTTAGTCTCTAGTAGTGTACAAAGGCTGGTCTGCCTGGTCTAGGGATTACACGACTTTCTCCGTAATCCCGTATACTCTGGTGAATAACGTAACGTGCGCGAGAATCGGTAGCGGTTCTCTCAAAGTCGGTAACTTACGGGGTATGTGAGCGGGTGGCTGAGAAAGCAATGGCAAACTACTGAGCGTAATCTTGCCAAGAAATCAACAATCAGCTGAAAGATGCTGATGTTGACAGCGATGTCCTGTAAAGGATATGCCAACCAAAAAAAAGTGTACAAATATAAAATAAACCATGCGCACATTAGCCAGTCCGTTCACATTTCCTCCAACTGTGCTGCGTTATTCAAGACAGTAAATTCCCTTGGTGCATGTAAGCACAGAAGCCATAAACAAAATGTTGCACAATTTGTTGCCTGCTGTAACTCGCTGCATCTCGTCAGGTGCGTACAGCCCAGTTATATTGTAATTGAAGTGAATAGATTAATCATATTTTGACTGAAATACACTATACATATGCATATATATAGTCACTTATGTTGTTCGAATGTGGAGCATTTGTTATTTCAACGGTAATCGCAAATTCACTATATATTCGTTCTGCCTGCACAAGATTGGTTGGAAACGCCTAATTGCCGTAGCCTCAACATATTAAAACAATCGTTTATTGTAATGTTATGTTTTGTTGTGTTCAGTTATTTCTCAGTAATTGAACAAAAGTGTTTCTTTGAAGTCTTCAGTCTATCTCAGTGTGTGTACGTGTTCAACTTTAGCGTAATATATCTCAGTGGATATACATTTTCAACTTTAACGTACTATTTTGGTGTGACATTGAGATTTTTTTAAATGTTGCATATCCTTTACAAGACTTTGCACTCAACACCAGCATTTTCAGCTGCTGTTGATGCACTAGGCAAGATGACTCTCAATAGTTTGCCTTTGCTTTCTGAGCGACCGGCTCACAAACCCCGTAAGTTACATGCGCGGCGCGAACCGCTGCCGATTCTCGCGCAGCTGCATAACTCACGAGAATATACGGGAAATTCTCAGAAAGACGTTAGCGCCTATGCCAGGGAGATCGGCGACATTGAGATAGGCTGTCTGTACATTAGAATATTCCTGTTTTTTCAGCTAAGTACTCTTGTTTTCCGCATGTTATACGTTGTCAAAGATCTACTTACAACGTTTGTTTTGTATTGTGTATTTGTTTGTGTCGCTGGTTTGTCGAGCTTCGTGCTACATTCGTCCCTTTCTGTTATTTACCTCATATTGGTTTGTACATAGATTTTCTAGTTGCTGTTTCATGTTGCAAGACTGTACAAGACGCGAGAAAACCGATGAACAGGCAGTAACAGAATTAATCATCTCTCACAAACTTGACGAAATTCTGAAATTTGACCATCTATAGACTGGCCCAGCGTGCAATGATTACAGTCAATTTTGTTATTTGATTGTTGGTTTATGAGCTCTATGCAGGGTGTGGTCATGTTATCTTTTTCTGTCATATGTAACCAGTTTCTGTTCTCTTGATACTCTTGATACATCGTGTATGAAGTTGTAATTTCAGGTTTATTGTGAGTAGATTTTCTCATTTAGAACCTTTGCAGAGGCCTTTTCTTTTTTTTTAATTGCTCTTTACAAATTGCTGCCTTGGATTTGCGACGTGCCAACATGTCCACCTTTTTTCATCTTGGTCTAAGATGGTAATATCCGCTGCCCAAAAGCTCAGAGAAGTGTGAATTCTGTGACATCATCAGGTAGTTCTGATAACATCACAAAAAATATTGTTCTCGGTTAAATTCAAACCAGGCATTTGTGGAAATAAAAGCATCTTGCATCTAAATCTGTTTGATCCCGGTTGGATCTTAGAAGATTGATTAGTCTTCAAAATATAGGCCTAGGCATCTTTTTACATGCACCACCATTAGGCCGGTCATTTTGCAGGATGGCATTGCTCAAATATATGAACCAAACGCTAAACCTATGGCGGCGGGAAACGTGTTAAAATACTCAGCTCTAGATAACTATAAAGCAGGATATAAATAGTTTATCACAAGAATAGGCATCTTTACATAGAGAACCACTACGATCTACTAAAGTAGTAACTTTCAGCTCATGAAAATTTGTAAGCTCAAAAGTAGAAATAGCAAAAATAATTAACTCACACAATATGCAATTTTAAAAAAAGTACAATACACACCCATATATAGAAAATGCACTATAAGGAAATAAACATGTTTAAAAGATATGAACAAACAAATAATAAATGTATCATGTGAAATAATAATATATAATATGTATTGGTTGCATTAAGATTAAATGGGATATTCGTGTTTTAATTGTTTTATTAAAGCAGGCATTGTTCTTAGATGAAGTAAAAGCAAAATGGCGCTGTCGCCGCTCGTGTTGAGATTGTCTCTGTCGACAGTAGCTATAAATTCTTAAGTGTCCCTGGTTCATTATCCTAAACCTGTCGCATAGATATCCATACCTCGTCTGGCAAACTAAAGGGAAATAATTTTCATGAGAGCGACGCCAGCGGGAGATAATTGAATTAAGAAATCGCTGATAATAAAGGCATTGATTTTTGTCCGCATTGTCCGGCGCCCTTGAGTGAATACGTTGTCGTTAGCTTCTGTACAGTACAAACTTTTTTTTGTTGGGAGTCTAGAGCAAGGAATCTCAATCATTTCTTTTACCCAGCAATATGGAACATACTGTGACTACCTAGAGAAATATGGGACTTTCTTGGCACTTAAGAAATATGGTATTTTCTGTGGCACCCAAGTTACTGTGACTTCCTAGTAATATGGCACTAACTGTGACTTCCCAGAAATATGTGACATCCATGAATTATGACAATTACTGTGACCACCGAGAAATATGCTACTTCTTGGTAATGTGGTACATGGGGGCTGAGTGGTCTCGAGGTATGGTGGCACCCAAGTTACTGTGACTTCCTAGTAATATGGCACTAACTGTAACTTCCCAGAAATATGTGACTTGCCCAGAAATATGTGACATTCATGAATTATGACACTTACTGTGACCACCGAGAAATATGCTATGTCTTAGTAATGTGGTACTTGGGAGGAGGGAGGGGGGGGGGGGGGTCTGAGTGGTCTCGAGGTATGGTGTCCGCCTCGAGTGCTGGAGGTCTCGGGTTCCAGCCCGGTGATATTTTCTCGTAGACTTCTAGTAAAAAAATGTCCCCTGGTTTCTGGGTAGTGAGATCGGACGCCCGTGTGTATTGTTGCGCATGAAAAAAATCTCTTGGCAGTTGGAACTCAAAAAAGAGTAGTCTAACCGCGCTGCCCGGGTAAAATATTTAAAAATCTACCCAAAGTATTTCAGGATCCCCGCCGGTACTACAGAGTTCGTGCACTGAGCTGAGATTCTCTGGACTCAGGCTTGAGTTAGGAGTAGAACGGAGCACTTATGCCGTGATGTTGATCTGTCGACTAAACTAATGTGGTACTTACTGTGACTTCCTATAAATAAGGCAGAATACTGTGTATTGACTGCAGAAGGATATACAAGTAACACAAAGGATCCTTTTCTACAGGCCTAAGAATATGGTACAGGCCCAATAGTTTTATACACTAACTACAGCACTAGACAGGCTCTTACAGAGGGATGTGGTCACATAACAGTGAATTAAAACAGATACATTGATGTCACAGCACTCAGATGCTCTCAAGAAGGGATGTGGTCACATAACATTGAAAAAAAACAAATATGTTGTGCACAGCACTAGAGAGGCAGGCTCCACAGAAGGATGTGGTCACATAACAGTGAGACAAAACAGATATGTTGTTGTCACACCAGAGAGGCGGCTCTCACAGAAGGATGTGGTCATATAACACTGAGACATCACGGATACATTGATATTCACAAAAAAACAAACGCATACATTTCCTTACAAGAGAAAAAAATCACAGTGAAACAAATTCACCAATAGTGACAAAAAAATTTTTTGACTTATGTAAAAAATTATATACGAAACATCTTAGAAAAGTAAGAAAAAATCCAGAAAGTATATCACAAATGCCTGTTTTAGTTAGAAAACCTTTATCAAGGATATAATAAAAACCAACAATACTCATGCACACATGTGCACAGAAGGAGAGAGATGGAGAGTGGGTGGGTTAGTGTGAGGGTGAAGTGAGTGATGGGGTGAGTGTGGATGATGGGGAGAGTGGATGAATGAGTGAGTGAGTGATTGGAGTAAACATGATAAACTATATCCAGTTATTGTTCCTGTCTGGTCACTGGGCAGGAGTCAGTTGACAATGAAATATTAATCCTGTGAAGGAACAATCAACCTTCGTGTTAGACCACACCACAGACAGCTATACCATAGGTTTTGTGTTGGATCATGTTAACCCCAATAGCCTCTCCACAGATGTGAACTTCAATAAATATGATATCTTATTTTCCACCAGATCCCAAGACAGCAGAGTCTACTCATGAATCTACAAGCTCTGGTGTTGCTTCAGACGCCTTCCCTATACCCGCCACCCCCCTGATGACAACTTCAAGGAGGGACTCTGCAGGGTCAGCAAGCTCAGCCAAGCCCTTTGGGGGTCACGTGATCTGGCCCCAAAAAGGTTTTCTTATCTGGCTCCCAAGCCCTGTGCAACTTCCCAGAAGCCGTATCTAGAGGCATGAAGACTCTCCTGCAGTCCCTCTTCCGTTAATTCCAAAAGAAACTTCTTCACATTAGGAAAAAAATTCCATCCCAAAGGAATCAGTCTCCTAGCAAGGGCTACCAAATGGTGAATTTACTATTCTCTCCATTGACCCTTCCTAGGGAGATGAACCAATTCCAGAGAATGTCGATCCAGACTTCCAGAAGGCAACTGTATTCAGTGTAACGGTAATGTTAACAACAAATCATATATACATCAAAGACATGCTGGTACTTCTCCAAGCTGTTATGACTGTCGGACCATGCACCCAGCTTTCTACAGTGAGTCAGACCACTGTTGTATGCAAGATACTGAGAGACGTACAGGTGATTGACACTTTAGGAGACAACAGATATATTGAATCACATTGTGAAGATAATGGCGTTGTGAAAGACAAAATACATGCTGTCTCATCCCCAGTTCCTCCAGTACCACCTCATGGATACTGCTGCAGTCAACAAAACCATCATCATAATGGCAACCATCAGCAGATGCTGGAGACAGCAGCTCGGAACACAAAAATGTGGTATAAAGACCAACAGCAACATTTACAAAACAGCAGACACTCCCCAATAAGCAGACACTCCCCAGTAATAAAAGAAACCAACCCAGGTACACCTGATATGCATAACCACCACAACCATCGTAACTCGCCATCTTCACAAACAAGATTCAGTGACCAAAACTCATCCCCAAACCTGCAAACTTTTAAAGCCAATGGTGTGAACAGGGCATCCAGGACACCGTACTCTCAACAACCAAACAGACCTGTTCCATCAGTCCAAATACAAACCAGTGAACAAAAGGCAGATAACTCTAACCTACACTTGCAGAATGCTAGAGGAGCCACATTTACTGCAAACACAAGCTCAGGTCCACACACCACAGCCAGAAGTAAGAAGCAGAAGCTGAATCGAAACCTAGACCTTCTTGTCTCCACCCAGAACCTCACAGGAATAATTGTTCAGACCAGACACAGTTTGCCAGAGAGCACGACTCCACACTGTTCTCTGGTCACAGGGATCAATCATTTATCTCTAAATCAGGTATGAATTTTGAAATCAGTTATTGTATCTGTTGATTATAAGATCAGTCAGAAGGCTTATACCTCTTTGTCTTTTTTCTTCTTCTTCATTTTAGTTACTGATATGTAGTATAGTATGGTTGTTCTGCCCTCTGGCAGTTAGAGTGGAGGTGCCATAGCTAAATAAGTCAAGGCATGATGCCTTTTACAACACCTTAGGGCACATTGAGCATATGTTGCCAGGCACACGTATTCACAGACCAATGGGCATGCTGCTCCACACCAATGGGCACTCGTGGCTGATGTGGTCAGTACCACACGGCTGCCTGCACTTCCAAAGATTTGTTTGGAGCCATTTAGGTGGGGATTCTGGAAAGATTCTATCAGAGGTGAAATGGAAAGATTCTATCTGAGGTGAAATGGACAGATTCTATTAAGGGTATAATGGAAAGACTTTATCAAGGGTATGCATCCTTTCAAAGCTATGAAGACTATCAGGGGTATGCTACACAAACACAGTCGAGTGTATTCCAGGTGATATATTTGGTTCAAGACTGAAAACTTCAACAGTCATTGTCCATATAGAGATCAATAGGTGCATTGATTGATTGTACATTTCTGATTTTTATCCATTTTAAATTATTTAAGTGTGAAGCTGCACACCAGATGTCAAGGACACCCTGTAGAGAATTCTGTTACCTACTTTGTTGTTATTTTTATAAAATAATAGTTTCTACTTCAACTCTGTTTTTCAGATGGACAACCATAAGTTAAAATACCACTAGCGCAGTCGAATGGTAAACATCTGATGCCTCAACCTGCACCGTTTGAATTCCTTCGTAATGATGTGCTTTTGAAAATCTTCTCCCACCTGCCCACTGATCAGTTGTGCAGATGTTCTCAGGTAAGATCTTAGGTCCATTGCCATTTCCACATGAAAGGCCAGCTCATGCCTGTATTCTTTGTTCCACTAAGTGAGGAGACGACTGGCCGCCTATACCTCCAAGCAGTCAGTCCTGCAAACATGTGATAACCCTGTCACATGACAGCCTCTAGCAGACAACTGCATGGGCCACATTGTTTTATTGTTGCACGATGAACTAGAGTTATTCTGCCAGAAAGCTGGCGTGAATTATTTTGGTCACATCATCCCACAATAAATATAAACATTGGGAAAACATGGGGTGTAGGTTTACTTGACAAAATTATAATGACAGAACACTGAGGATGCTGTGGTGGCAAGTCCTCATCAGGAAACAATAAGAAGACAGTTAAAAGGAGGTTAAATATAAAGGATCGACTTCATTGCACCGGGTTTTATCCCATATTTCTCAGACTCCGACCGCAGAATGGCTGGAGACCTACCGAAATGTTGCACAAGGTGTGAACATTTTGGCTCCAGTGACAACTCTCCCCAGGAGTCTCTTTTAAAAATGGCGCCCGTGAAACAAATGACAGTCTGAAATTGAAAGCATAATCTTTGGAGTCTAATGTAGATGACTTGTCAGTTTCATCATGAAGAGCCCCCACTACAACCAGAAACAAACCACAATAACACACAGGACATAGAAATCACACAAAAGTAACTCCATTATGCCTTAATATAGTAGCTGTAGTGTTGTTTCCATTGTTGTGGTTTGCTATTGAAGACTTCTGGCCACAATATCCTTTATTGTTTGCAATTGTAATATTGTAAAGCTAACATACACTTCATGTTTTACCATTGTTTCTATTTACACAGCTTTATCACAGGTAAACCTATGACATGTTTATAGTAACCACCATACTCTAGCTTTATTATCCAGTCAGAAGTACTAGACCCACCCATCTCAAAGCATGGGGCATATTGAATGTAATATGATGCCAGCCCCATATTGTTAGACCGTTCTGCATTCAGTGGCTGATGTGGTCATTATCTGTACCAGCCGACTTTACTTCCAAGATTTTCTGTTAGGCTGGCTCCACCTAAGGCACATGATGGATGGATGGATGGCTCCACCTATGGCACATGATGGATGGATGGATGGATGGCTCCACCTATGGCACATGATGGATGGATGGATGGCTCCACCTATGGCACATGATGGATGGATGGATATATGGATGGATGGCTCCACCAGGGATGAACAACCCAGACTTTATCTTTGTGCCTGTTTGATAACTGATTCTTGGAAACTAATGTGACGGTTCTCCTTGATTTCCCTCATGATTTGTTTTATTCATTTAAAAATGTTAAGGAGCATTGTATAAATTGTCAAAGGGTCCAGTTTTTAACAAAAATAGAAACTCAAAAAATAAATAAGAATGAGGATCTCTGTTCACATCATGGAGAGAATTAGGGATATGATGCTAGCCCCATATGTGTAGCCCAGCCAACACCCGATGGATGATGTGTTAAATATCAGACCTGTGACCTTTGCTGCCCGGGACATTTCCTGGTACCCATTTTAGGCTGAGTCTACCTGGCAGCCCAGGTCAGTGGGGAAACACCTCCGCCTCCATGGAGATTCTAACATAATACCTCAGGGCTGGCAAGCAGGCATGCTGGCCACTGCACAACCACAGCTCTGACACTCAAAAAGTACTGTAGTTTTATTCTTTCTGTCCCATGGGAACATCCTTTAGTAATTTTTCTAATGTCCTCAAGTGATCTCTAAAAGCACTGTAGTATTGTTGTACCTTCTATCCCATAGAAATCCTCTAATGAACTCTACAAGTGCTGTAGTATTGTTGTACCTGTTGTTCTATAGAAATCCTCTAATGAACTCTAAAAGTACTGTAATATTGTTGTACCTTTTGTCCCATAGAAATCCTCTAATGATCTCTACAAGTACTGTAATATTGTTGTACCTTTTGTTCAATAGAAATATCCTACAAAAATATCTACAATGTCCTCTAGTACATTATCCTACTTTAGTGGTTTCTGGGGCAAGTTGAGGCCATCTGTCCCATCATCCCAGTCTCAGGCAATCTGAATTAAACCATATGCCATATCTCCAGGTTCGTCTCATCATCCCAGTCTCAACCAATCTGAATTAAACCATGTGCCATATCTCCAGGTTTGTCGACACTGGTACAATGTGGTATGGGATCACCCAATCCTGTGGACTTCCATAATTATCAACAACCCAAACATTGACATAGACAGAGCACTGAAGTACCTGACAAGAAGGCTGAGTTACAATACCCCAAAGGTAAGGGTTAGTGTTCAAGTCTGGCTGGGCCAAATATTCTACAATTTTTGAAAAATTTATTTCCAAAGTGCTCTAGGAGAGCTTGACCATTGCCTAATGTTTCAGTGTATGGGTCATATAGAACTAAAGGTATTATCTGTGCTGACATACTGAGGACTATAAACTTCACACACAGTGAGATTGCAAGAGAATCACTGCAGTTCCTCATGATGACCATAGACAATCAGTATCTCAAAGTGGTTAAACCACCCGCCTCATGCTGTGAGGGTCGTGGGTTTGTTTTCAGACTGAGTCTCTCAGACCATGAGTGAAATGTTTCCGGGAGACTGCTCAGCGTAATCACTGGTGCTACAGAGTTAGTGCTGTGTGCAGTGCTTTCAGCACGCAACTTGCCATTCTGCGGATTGAAAGTGAGCCAGACAAAGTAAAACCTGGTGCCAGGAAGTTGACCATCTTGACATTAACTGGTCATGTGTAACCTTCATAGTGCTGTAGACGTGTCAGAAGTATAGTATGGAGGATTTCAGTCTCATTTACATGTAGCCGTGTGCTGCAGACAGGCAACCCTTGTTTATGCCAGGGTTAACTCCCTACAGCCCTTGTTTATGCCAAGGTTAACTCCCTATAGGGAGCCCATGTTTATGCCAAGGTTAACTCCCTACAGGCAGCCCGTGTTTATGCCAGGGTTAACTCCCTACAGGCAGCCCTTGTTTATGCCAAGGTTAACTCCCTATAGGGAGCCCGTGTTTATGCCAAGGTTAACTCCCTATAGGGAGCCCGTGTTTATGCCAAGGTTAACTCCCTATAGGGAGCCCTTGTTTATGCCAAGGTTAACTCCCTACAGGCAGCCCTTGTTTATGCCAAGGTTAACTCCCTACAGGCAGCCCTTGTTTATGCCAGGGTTAACTCCCTACAGCCCTTGTTTATGCCAGGGTTAACTCCCTACAGGCAGCCCTTGTTTATGCCAGCATTAACAGATCCACACAACATGAATCTCAGTACAGTGCACAAGTTCTGTGGTACCCATGATAATCCCAACATGTATAAATCAGCATCACACCTGCTTTAAATAGTTTCCATTTGTGGGTTTTGTTTTGATTTTAAAAATTACAATCAGTATTTTAAATAAACTGATCATAGACATGTTAAGATGTGGAGGGTCATGGGTCAGCATCTCACATGATCACCAGAGTCTTGGGCCAGGTCTGTGTTCTTGTCCTGATTATGCCATGTTGTTAAACCATCCAGATATTCATCTCTTTGTCTTTCCCTTGCTATTTTCCCATAAAGTTTGCCAGATGTCACTAAATTGTCAGTTTATTTCTCTTGACTCTCTAATTTCTATAATTGATTTATGATGTTTATTTGTTTCTTGGACTGTCAGACACTTTTTCTACCCTCAGTGGTATTCTTTGCATTTTTATCAGAAACCACATTTCTACTGTCATATATCTTCTCATCTTGTCTGGTTCATCTTTCACACATGCCCATATACACATCAAAATATGAAAAACAATAACCACAAATTATGTATTTCATGTACATTTGACTGATATGCAAATAATCATTTACTAATTTTCAGGTATGCATGATTTTAGAGAAGATTAACATCAATGCCTGCTGTCAACTTTCTGATCGGGGTCTTCAAACTGTGGCCAAAGATGTCCTGAAACTACGATACCTGGACATGCAAAACTGTGACCTGATCTCGAATGTGGGTGTGAAGGAGGTAGTGTCTCGATGTGTCAATCTGGAGAGACTTGATGTGACAGGTGAGTTCAAGGGCACTTTAGTTTCTGGTATTACTGATTTAGTCATAATCCTAGCTCAAATATTCAGTTATTCAGTCGATTTCTATGTCTACATTCAAGGTTGACTGCATTACATCTCCAACACTATGTCCCCATTGATGAAACATGTCAGAATGGCTGACTGGTACAAGGAATCCAGGAGAGTACAGTTATTTATCAGATTATCCTCACTGCACATCCGACCATTCAGTTCATACGTGCCTGGATCCCCTCCTCAGTATCTCACTTAGTTTGTTAGCAGTCGAAGACACCAGTTCTGTGTTGGTTGACATTTCTTCCAGGAGAGTATGAACATATGACGTTCAGTAACCTCAGTAGAACAAACAAGAACTGTAAACTCATTAGAGAAATTAGAGACACAGATAGTCAAGATTCTTTGGATATGTTATGAGAAGAAATAAGCTTGAAAACTTGGTGGCAACTGGCAAGATTAAGGGGAAAAGAACAAAAGGAAAGCAGAGAGATAAATATCTAAACGGCATGGCCAAATGGTATAAATGAGACAACTATGATCGGTGATCGTGTGAAACGGCGAAACATGACTGCCCACTCTTATCTGCATGGCTCATGATGATGATGAACCTCAGTAGAAGAGCAACCTGTCAGATTGTTCCACTTGATAGGAAGTTTTTAAATTAGAACCAAGCTGAAGGGCAACTCCCACTGTAAGAAAAGTATTTCCTGGAAAAAGTACCTGTAGGTACTGATATTTCCTTGAGAAGACCATGGATGTTTTCCTGGGAAGAATACTGATCATTTCCTGGAAGAATACTTAACAAGATCTGTTAAAAAAAGTATCTGACCTTTGGCCGTGAAAAATACAAGTACTCACCCAAAGGTCAGAAACCTGAATCCTCTTCCAAGTATTCACCTTGGGACTCAACACACTTCTGCTAGTGTTCCCGCCATTGTTGAAAGAACTTCAGTAAGACCTCTTTGGAAATGGAGTAGAGTGTGGCCATCACATTTCCTATAACGTCGTCTCATGACTCAGATCAGGTCCTTTTAGTGGCTTACTCAACTTATGGGGACCGTCATAAAATCACAAGGATCAGTGGGGAGAGTAGGGAACCTGATGAACCAGAGGAGTTTTGTTTTTGGCCAAGAAAATCTGAATCACATGCAAAGAATGGGTGTTGTCATGAAGTAGCTCCCATGTTCCCATTATCTACAGATCCAGTTTTTATTGTATTTTTCCCAGCCAATGGTCCGATACTTTGTGAACAGACCTCACATGTTCCTAGGGAGAATATATTTTGTCTATGCAATAATGTTTTAGAAGCCAAGCCAAGAGTTCTGAAAATGTATCACGTAAACAGCATTTTAAAAAGTATGTGGCATATCACATTAATACCACAACAGAGATTATATATATATATATCTTTACGTTCTCTCTTCTTTTACCCGTTATGATTCCTAGTGGAGTATACGCCCAGACCACACATGTAACATTTACTATTTAAAAAACATATTGTGTTTCTTCATTTCAATGTTGTGTATATTTTATAATCATATTCTCTGCATAGTAACCTGCATACACCAGCATACGTGCATGATAGACAGTTCAGTGTTTAATCCCAGTATTAACTCCTTGAAAGGAGACAAGTTCCAATGTGGAAATTATAGAGGAATATCACTACTGTCCACAAGCTATAAGATACTATCTGCAGTATTACTAAATAGACTAAAACCATATTCAGAAGACATATTAGGTGACTACCAGGCGGGTTTTAGACAAA
Source organism: Cepaea nemoralis (assembly GCA_014155875.1). Taxonomy (NCBI): domain Eukaryota; kingdom Metazoa; phylum Mollusca; class Gastropoda; order Stylommatophora; family Helicidae; genus Cepaea; species Cepaea nemoralis. Next base: position 546,550 of record JACEFZ010015633.1, on the reverse strand, counting down.
ACAGATCAACAATAGATCAGATATTTATCTTACGACAAATAGCCGAGAAAAATTGGGAATATAAAAGAGATCTCCATAACATTTTTGTGGATTTTAAAAAGGCTTATGATAGTGTCCATAGGAATAGTCTATGGAATGTTATGCAGGAATTTGGAATACCAAGGAAGTTAATTAACATGACCAAACTATGCATGGAAGATACTTATAATATAGTAACATATAAAGGCAGGAAATCAGACCCCTTCCAAATAACATCTGGCTTGAAACAGGGTGATGCACTATCGCCGCTACTCTTCAATCTGGCTCTAGAGAAAGTTGTAAGGAAGGTAAAGGAGGAATGTGATATTGGAGGAACATCCAAGCTGCTTGGTTATGCAGATGATATAGATATTATAGGGCAAAGTGAACAAAAGACATTAGAAATATTGACTCACTTAAAGGAAAAAGCCCAACAGATGGGGCTGGTTATCAACCAAGATAAGACAGAATATATGGTAATTTCAAGAGACGGAATGGCTAAAAACTCTGGCCACATACAAATAGATAATATGACCATTAAAAGAACGGAAACATACAAATACCTGGGTACAATCTTCAACTGCTCCAACATCATAAGGGAAGAAATACAAACTAGAATCAACTCTGGAAATAAGATATACTATGCACTACAACATCTACTAAAATCAAAGGCGCTATCTCGTAACACCAAAATCACAATATACAAAACACTGATCAGACCAGTTGTGCTGTATGGCTCTGAAACCTGGAGTACAACGAAAGGAGACGAAGCCTTGTTACAAACCTTTGAGAACAAAATTTTAAGACGCATCTTTGGACCCATTAGGGATACACAAAGTGGAGAGTGGAAAAGAAGAAGTAACAAAGACATTTATGATTTGTTTAAGTCCCCGCTAATCACTGGTATCATGAAGGCTAATAGACTACAATGGCTGGGGCATATAGAAAGAATGGAAGATAATAGGGAAACAAAACTCGCTTACACTCAGGAAATAAATGACCGTAGACCCCGAGGTAGACCAAGAAGGCGGTGGAGAGATAATATACATACAGACCTACAAGCACTTGGAATCAACGACTGGCAAGAGAAGGTCCACCAGAGAGACGAATGGAGACAGATTGTATTTGCAGCAAAGAACCTCAATGGCTCGGAACGCTGAAGAAGAAGAAGAAGATTAACTCCAGTCATCTATCTAGCCTGTTACAAATTGATGAAACTTACCTGGAAAGCAAAAGTTAGAAAAGTAAAGGTGCACATGTTGTACTGATCAAATCACCTTTAACATGCCATTTAGTCTGCAAGAATATGGGCCTATCACCTCATGGTATGTCTTAATGGGATGAGATCAAGGCTGTTACTTTAAAGCAAGATTCTCACATGTAGATTCTCCCTTGATATCCGTAACAAGAGTGTCTTTGGTTTGTCAATCTAGGCTGCCCACTGGTGACCTGCATTAGTCTGACAGACTGTCTCATCTCACAAAGTGCCTCCAGACATCTTCAGCGAATCTACCTGCGCTACCTGGACATGACGGACTGCCCTAGTGTCACAGATCAGGACCTGTCTGTCATCACGTCTCAGTGCACACAGTTGCTGTTCTTCTACCTGAGGCGATGTCCACTCATCACTGATCTAGGAGTGACCTATATTGCAAACAACTGTACCAGGTGAGCAGTAAGTTACATGATCAGGTATAGAAGTGAATAGAAGGTGACCAGGTGATTGGGATACCAATCTTACATAGAAGGAAATCTGACTGACTTAGTTACAGCATTACACCATTGCATGGGGGGAGGGGGTGTCTGTGTGTGTCTCTGTCCCACCTGCCCCACAATCTGAGACTCCATCATTTGACTCATGAGTGCTGTTTTCTTGTAGACTCCTGGGAGCCCTCACCAGATCTATGGATTTGTGTTCTCTGCGATGCTTTTGACAGGCAACTCTGAGGAAAGAGTCATGTGGGATTAAACCTGGTGTTAGAAGTGGATCCTCTCGCCTCTAAATCCTGGTTAAAACTAACTTATTAATGTGTACAAATTACGTGACTGAATTCAGTGACTATCTTCACTGTATTTGAAATGATCAATTTGTGCTCCACTCATCTTCTCTAGGTCACACTATCAGAATCTTAGCTCAGTACACTAAACCCTATAGTACTGGCAAAGATCCCAATGTGTCTAAACCAGAATACATACTTACTATAAATATTTTGTTGTGGATTCATTCACTAGGTCAATCAGTTTGAAGACAGGTGTTGAAGTCATGATGTCCCTTCACTGTCTCCTATTCTCAGCGACTCTCTTCACCTCAGCATACGCTTATGTCTCAGTGTTCTTGCATGATGTAGTTTTTACCCCAGATATCCTCATTATTTTAACCCTGGATCTTCCCCTCCAGTATCTTCAACAATAGACCCCCCCCCCCCTCCCTTGTCTCATTTTATGAACAAGCCAATATAACCTTCTATTGACTGCGATGTTCAATAGTTGTCTATTTCCTCCAATGTCTTGAAAAATGTGTTCATTTAATCTCTTTCTGTCTAGTTTATTGTTTACATCCTATGACATCTCAAAATGTTGTCCATAGATTTTCTAATTTTTAAATGATGTTTCTCCATCTTTATTAAAACACAGCTGTTATGTCTTGCATTAATACTTTCTTATTAATGAAAACTTTTTTGTTTTTAAATTGCTATTTTATGTCGCTTTATGTGTATGTTGTCCATGAATTTAGCATATTGTAGCAGAAATGTCGGATACAGTTCCTGTCTTGTAGTCTGTTTTAGTTTCATTCGTAGTTTTCTGCTATATACAAATGTTCCCATTATCTTTATATATTTTGCTTGTGATGTTACTGTGAATAGGAGTGCTACTATTATCTTTATAAGATATATTTCATAGTTTGTTTTTCTCTAAAAGATGCATGGGTACTCTGTATGTTTTATATTGCCACATCCTGCTGTTACCACTGTTTGTCCTAAATGGGCTTTGTCACTTTAATTTGATTCCATTAAGTACTATATTAATTTGCTTCTACTGAGTCCTGCATTAGATTATATTGAGTGCTGTGCTAAGTTTGTTACATTGATTGTTATGTTAAGTTTATTACATTGATTTCTATGCTAAAGTTGTTACATTGATTGCTATGCTAAGTTTGCTACACTGAGTGATGTGCTAAGTTTGTTACATTGAGTGATGTGCTAAGTTTGTTACATAGATTGCTATGCTAAGTTTGTTACACTGAATGATGTGCTAAGTTTGTTACATTGATTGTTGTGCTAAGTTTATTACATTGATTGCTATGCCAAGTTTGCTACACTGAATGATGTGCTAAGTTTGTTACACTGAATGATGTGCTAAGTTTGTTACATTGATTGCTATGCTAAGTTTGCTACACTGAGTAATGTGCTAATTTTGTTACACTGAGTGCTGTGCTAAGTTTGTTACATAGATTGCTATGCTAAGTTTGTTACACTGAATGATGTGCTAAGTTTGTTACACTGAATGATGTGCTAAGTTTGTTACATTGATTGCTATGCTAAGTTTGCTACACTGAGTGATGTGCTAAGTTTGTTACACTGAGTGCTGTGCTAAGTTTGTTACATAGATTGCTATGCTAAGTTTGTTACACTGAATGATGTGCTAAGTTTGTTACACTGAATGATGTGCTAAGTTTGATACATTGAGTGATGTGCTAAGTTTGTTACATTGATTGTTGTGCTAAGTTTGTTACACTGAATGCTGTGCTAAGCTTGTTACACTGATAACTATGCTACATTTGTTACATTGAGTGATGTGCTAAGTTTGATACATTGAGTGATGTGCTAAGTTTGTTACATGATTGCTATGCTAAGTTTGTTACACTGAGTGCTGTGCTAAGTTTGTTACATTGATTGTTATGTTAAAGTTATTACATTGATTGCTATGCTAAGTTTGTTACATTGAGTGATATGCTAAGTTTGTTACATTAATTGCTATGTTAAATTTGTTACATTGATTGTTATGCTAAGTTTGTTACATTGATTGCTATGCTAAGTTTGATACATTGAGTGATAGTGCTAAGTTTGTTACATTGATTGTTGTGCTAAGTTTATTACATTGATTGCTATGCTAAGTTTGTTACAATGAGTGATGTGCTAAGCTTGTTACACTGATTACTATGCTACCATTTGTACATTGAGTGATGTGCTATGTTTGTTACATTGATTGTTATGCTAAGTTTGTTACATTGATTGCTATGCTAAGTTTGTTACATTGATTGTTATGCTAAGTTTGATACATTGAGTGATGTGCTAAGTTTGTTACATTGATTGTTATGCTAAGTTTGATACATTGTGTGATGTGCTAAGTTGGTTACTCTGACTGCTGTGCTAAGTTTGTTACACTGAGTGCTGGGCTAAGTTTGTTACATTGAGTGCTGTGCAAAGTTTGTTACATTGAATGCTGTGCAAAGTTTGTTACATTGAATGCCATATGTTCACTGAGTACTAATTTTTGTCTTTCTGTTTTTCTTGTTAAGTCTGCGGGAACTTAGCCTGAGTGACTGCAAGAATGTGACAGACCTGGGCATGCGAGAACTGGCCAAGTTGCATGAGAACCTCCGATATTTGAGCGTTGCCAAATGTGAACAGGTAAGATATGTGAGAGAGCGTTGTAGTGTGTGTACCTCTCTCTCTCTCTATATATATATATATCTGTTTATCTATGTGTGTGTGTGAGTTTGTTGGTGGGGTGGGTGTGTGTGAGTATTAATAAATTTGTATCTTAAATAGTGAAAGCCACTTGTTGTGGCATGTGAAGGGAAGTCTTTTGTCTTAATAGGTCGTTAAGTTGAAACAGTAAAATAAAAGATCAGTATTATTAGCACCAATATTTCAGATGTTGATTTGACCAACTCTCTTATTTTATGTCAATATAAAGGTAGTCCGTAGCAGAAACAGGCCTTTAGAGTATGGTAGGCCATCACGTTTAGTGACAGACCATGACATAAGGAGGTACCAGCTCTCTGTTTCAGCCTTATTTTCTCCAAAATTGTGAACATTATTTAGTGCTCACTTCATAGGCAACCATGATAGCAAAGTGGCTAGCGTGTTTGCCTGCAGACATGGTGGTCTGTGTATGGTCTAACAATTGTGGGTCAGCACCATATACCCACACCCCTTAAGGCCTTAACAAGGGTCCTGTACTCCACCTGTTTATTCATGGAATAAGACTCGGGCAACCTCTCAACTCTAATGATCGGGAAGGATGCCAGTTCTAGCACAACTAGAGATGGGATTGAACCAATGTGTTTGTGTGTGGCCAAATACATGTTTGTTTCCTGGAAATTTATTATTGTTTCTAGTGTAATATTTCTGTTGCCCGCTATGTATTCTTATGTACCATTTTGTTTATTTGTTCGGTTGAAGAACTCAATAGTATCTGTATATTTCTTGTGTTTTTTATGTTTCTTAGACATTTTACATTCAATTGTCTCTAAGAGAACAACCGAAAAGATAAAAGAGTAAGAAAATTGCTGTACATTTGAAACACCCACACAGATGTATAGCAAATTTAAGTTTCTTATAGTGTCATGTTTTCTTATCTTCCCTTAGGTTTCTGACCAAGGTGTCATACACCTTGCAAGAAACTGCACCAAACTGCGCTACCTGAATGTTCGAGGCTGTGAAGCTTTTTCTGACACTGGGTTAGAATTCCTGGCGAGGAACTGCCCTCGACTCCGCTCTCTGGACATTGGAAAATGTGACATCACAGATGATGGCTTTACGCGCTGTCCATGTATTGCCCTAACTTACGGAAGCTCGGTGTGAAGTCCTGCGATGCCATTACTGACAAAGGAATCGTGCTGATTGCCTACAGGTGTTCCTCCCTACAACAGCTGCATGTCCAGGACTGCTGTCTGTCTCCAGACGCGTACGCCATGGTTCGCAAGTACTGCAAGAGAGCTATTATTGAGCACACCAATCCTGCCATTCTGTAGAATCCCCATACTGTTTCCAGATTGAGACATTTAACACATCTTTATTTCTATTATGAAAATTCCCCATAAAGGAAAGTGTGGTGAGGATGTCTGTCTATCTTCTTCTTATAGTCCATGCCATGTGGTATTTGTGATCATGTCTGTTTACAGCCTCCTGTCTCTTGTGCTGCCAATCTTATAATCCATGCTGTGTGGTATTTGTGATCATGTCTGTTCACAGCCTCCTGTCTCTTGTGCTGCCAATCTTATAATCCATGCTGTGTGGTATTTGTGATCATGTCTGTCCACAGCCTCCTGTCTCTTGTGCTGCCAATCTTACAGTCTGCGCTGTGTGGTATTTGTGATCATGTCTGTCCACAGCCTCCTGTCTCTTATGCTGCCAATAATTTTTTCTGTGATATGAAGTAGCCAGTCTCACACTATCTCTCTTTAGTCACTTTAAAAGGTCACAAACTATTAATGATATCAAATCAATAATCAGACACAAGTTTTAAAATGTAATAAATATATTTCCCATAATTTACATCTTAGTCTTTAAAAACAATGTTAACCTTTGCAAACATACTGCATTTTGTGGTGTTCATTAATGAGGTTACCTTTTTTTATTTTAGAACTTGGAATTTTTTTGTCTGATTAATTGTTTGATATGTTTAATCTAGTACTTAAAAGTTATTGAGAGTTTATATCTTTTTTTGTGTGTATATATCTGACCCACACCTTTTCTGTCAACTTTCCAGGCATACCTTCCCCCACAGATATTTGTTATCTCCTATTTGTAGAATCCTGTACAACGTAGGTTGATTGAACGAACATCATTTTGTGAGAATCCCACAATGTAAGGGAGTGAGCACATATCTGTTTTGATAGAATGTCGTAAACTTCCCATGTGTGTACATTCAAAGTGTATACGGACTTGCAGATAAGAAAATGGGTGGAACTTGTGTGTTAGGAAGCAGGTAGTTGGTTGATCAGCACTGAATGAAAGGTAGACTGGTGTGTATCTGAGCAACAGAGATTGAGATGAGAGGTAAAAAGTCCCATGCAGATACTTTTGTTTAGAATATACAAAGTGGTACGTTAAATAAAGAGACAGAGTGACCACCTCCCTTCCTCACCTTATTTTATGAGGCTGGATTGAGAGAGGGAAAATGGAGGGAGGGAGAGAGATAAGAGAGAGCCATACAACTTATAGATTATATCTATATTGTACATTGTTTGTGGCAATTCTGTGGGTAGTGTAGAAGTCTGTCAGTATATATAGGCTATAGGGGAAGTCTGTCAGTATATATAGGCTATAGGAGAAGTCTGTCAGTATATATAGGCTATAGGAGAAGTCTGTCAGTATATATAGGCTATAGGAGAAGTCTGTCAGTATATATAGGCTATAGGAGATGTCTGTCAGTATATATATAGGCTAGTGAAGAAGTCTGTCAGTATATATAGGTTATAGGAGAAGTCTGTCAGTATATATATACAGGCTATAGGAGAAGTCTGTCAGTATATATAGGCTAGTGAAGAAGTATGTCAGTATATATAGGTTATAGGAGAAGTCTGTCAGTATATATAGGCTAGTGAAGAAGTCTGTCAGTATATATAGGCTAGTGGAGAAGTCTGTCAGTATATATAGGCTAGTAGGAGAAGTATGTCAGTATATATAGGCTAGTGGAGAAGTATGTCAGTATATATAGGCTAGTGGAGAAGTCTGTCAGTATATATAGGTTATAGGAGAAGTATGTCAGTATATATAGGCTAGTGGAGAAGTCTGTCATATATATAGGCTATAGGAGAAGTATGTCAGTATAGATTAGGCTAGTGGAGAAGTATGTCAATATATATAGGCTATAGGAGAAGTATGTCAGTATATATAGGCTATAGGAGAAGTCTGTCAGTATATATAGGCTAGTGGAGAAGTCTGTCAGTATATATAGGCTATAGGAGAAGTCTGTCAGTATATATAGGCTAGTGGAGAAGTCTGTCAGTATATATAGGCTAGTGGAGAAGTCTGTCAGTATATATAGGCTAGTGGAGAAGTCTGTCAGTATATATAGGCTTAGTGAGAAGTATGTCAGTATATATAGGCTATAGGAGAAGTCTGTCAGTATATATAGGCTATAGGAGAAGTATGTCAGTATATATAGGCTAGTGGAGAAGTCTGTCAGTATATATAGGCTATAGGAGAAGTCTGTCAGTATATATAGGCTAGTGGAGAAGTCTGTCAGTATAGATTAGCTAGTGGAGAAGTCTGTCAGTATATATAGGCTAGTGGAGAAGTCTGTCAGTATATATAGGCTATAGGAGAAGTCTGTCAGTATATATAGGCTATAGGAGAAGTCTGTCAGTATATATAGGCTATAGGAGATGTCTGTCAGTATATATAGGCTATAGGAGAAGTCTGTCAGTATATATAGGCTATAGGAGAAGTCTGTCAGTATATATAGGCTATAGGAGAAGTCTGTCAGTACATGTAGGTTAGTGAAGAAGTATGTCAGTATATATAGAGAAAGTTTATTTTTAAAAACCACATCCAGTGCTGCTTGCTCAAGAAAATGTGGTCCTAGTGACACACACACACACGCATGCACACGCGTACATTAACCCACAACAATATGGGTCAGATTCACTCTCAGGCCTGGGAGATCACTCTGGGGAACAATATTTCTGTGTTTGTGATAGGACACTTTCACCAATTTTTTTTACATGCATTGGTTTGTCCTCATTTAAATTGTAAATATCCCCATTATATATATATATTGGAAACTATGACATAATTAACTGAATCCTAACATTAAATTCACATCATTTAAGAGTTACACGAAAACCGACCTCTACATTCTGAATGCAGAAGATGAAAGACATGGCTGCATAATATCAAGACTTGAAGTGCTGTCAAGCACTAGAAGAATGGTGCTTGTTAGATGGCCTTACTATGGGATTTTCTACACAGTATATATTTTTGTTCTACTACAGTTGTATTCCTCAAGGCATTGTCATCAACAAATGACAGTGCGGCAAGATGACAGCCACATGCATGTAATGTTTGTATGAGATCTGTTCAAATAGTGTCAGATCTTTGGACGGGACAAATACAATGACTCAACTGGAGGTCTGCAACTATAATCCCTTCAAAGTGATGTCCCTGGGACTGTGCACACGCCTCCCAACGCTCAGACTATTGTTGGAAACATGTCAAGGACAGGAATGGTGTACATCATCAGCATCTGCATAGTGTCGTCTCGTGACTCAAACAGATGCCTTTCAACAGCATTTTCACCTTTTGGAACAGCCATGTCGGGAGAGTAGGTAGAATGACAAAGCAGATAAGTATTGCTAGGCCAAGAAAGTCTGAATCAGATGACACGCATGGGTGGGTGTGTTGTCATGGTGGAACTGCCAAGTTGCCGTCACCACTAGGTCCATATGTTTGCTTCACGCGCGTCTGATTCAGACTTTTTTGGCCTGACACAATACTTACCTGGTTTATTAGGCTCCCTGCTCTTCTAAAATGGTTCCTTAAGATGTCTTAAAATTCCCCATGCTGAAATTACTGTTGGAAGGTGCTTCATTTGAGCCACTGAGAAGACATTAGGCGAAACATGATGGCCAAGCTGTACTCCATTCCAAAACAGGCCTTCCTGAAATGCTTCCACCAATGGCATGACAGCTGGGAGGAGGGTGCAGTCTCAAGGAGTGCACTTAGAAGAAGGAGACTAGAGTTTCAGACTTCCAGCTGTCATTGTATTTTTCCTTGCCAAACCTAGTAAAGTAACAGATGTTGTATATGTGTGAATGAATGAGAGTGTTGTATATGCGTGAATGGGTGAGAGTGTTGCGTTGATATTATTTCTTTGTCTCATACTGATTTTGTGTAGTATTGTTAGTTAGACCTGTTACTAATAAAATTGTAAATGAACACAAAAAATAAATTACTATTTTGTACCGAGGTCTTGGAAGTTGTTGTGTCAAGTGGTACGAGTGTTGTCGCTCATGTGTGAGAGATTGAATTTGTATGAACTGTTTCCGTTATGTAATGAGAATTCAAATGTTAGAAATAACGTGTGAAGTTATGGGGTAGTGAGTGGCTGCTTGCCTGTCAGCCGCAACTGGTCCTAGGTTTGAATCCCAAGGCAAAGCCAGCCTATAAGGTGAGGTGCTAGGACATGTTTTCCTGAAGCCAAGAATCGATGTCGCAGCACTTTGGATATTTCCCTACAGGCTCCATCTAAATCTTCAGCAGCCAGTGATAAGTCCCAATAACTACTGATACCCATTGTGGTTGATGTTTCTGGAGAGTAATTCAAATATACATAACACAATATGCATGTGTTGGACAAAATTTCTTACAACAAAGAAAATTTACAAACTGGTTGAACAGACACGGTAAAGATTCACATGGTGAGCTGCTTACATTACAGGAAACAAATCAGGCTGTCAGTAAACAACCGTCATCCAGCAGTGAAGAATGCCACTTTGTGGTTTTCTAAAAGATGCAACCACCCTTGTGTTACTGGGGCCCGTAGTGGCAGCAATGAATAGTCTCACTGTAACTCAGGATGCTGTAAGAGGCAACAAAGGAGGGTTGGGACTCTTCCCATAGAAAACATCTGCTGCAAAACCTGATCCTACCATGAGCAAGTCTACATGGGCTGGGTGTGAGTTGATTGAGGGCCTTTGCTCCAATGCAAGATGAATGGAAGGAGGAGAAGAGGAAGCAGAGTAAGAAAAAGGAGAAGGATAGGGAGAAGTAGATGAGGTAGAAGAAGAAAGGGTGCAATAGCTTGCACAAGACATTCTGTGTGTCATGGAGACAAATTTGTTTTGAATTTCTCAAGTCAGGAGCAAGTTTAGCAGAAGCACATAGACATAGGGCTACAAGTTCAAGTATGACGATGGGGATAGCTGCGATCACCGCAACTTTAAAGTGGCTAGCTGATGGTCAAATCTCTAGAGCAATCACTAAATCTCTAGAGCAATCACTGTCTCATTCTCAGTCCTTGAAGTTCACAATGTGACATGAGTGGCTGTCAAACATAGACATGCATGTCTTTTCTTACAAGCATGGATATACTGCCTGGCTCATGTTGCAACAGGTGGATTTGTAAAACTGATCTTGCTTTCAGGTTGACCCAGCCTAAAATGGAAACAAGGTCATGTCCTGGGAAACCAAAACTATTAACCACTTCACCCATTGAGTGTTGATTGATCTGCACAAATATGGGGCCGGCACCATATTTCCATTATGCCTTAAGTCATGTACAATGTTCCTTCACATTACTTACTATACTTGAGAAGCAATTACCTCATCAGCCCTATACTTGAGAATCAGCCCTATACTTGAGAAGCATCCCTCATACTTGAGAAGAAGTACCCATATTTGAGAACCATCCCCAATACTTAGGATCCAGGCGCATACTTGAGAAGCAAAGTATTTAATGAACTCTGTATTTGATAAAAATGTTTCTTCATTTCTAGATTTCATACAGAAATATTTCAACTTCTACATAATTGAGCCCAAATATTTCATCAGCTCAAATCTGAGAAACAAAAGTACTTCCCCAAATCTATACTTGAGACAGTGCGACAAAACCACCCAGGTCACATGTCTTCACTCGGCGGAAAATCCTATCGGGTGTAACGAGGCGAGTGGACTCCCGTCTGATCTTAAAATAGCTTGGGGAAACCCCAGCTATATTCGTCTTTTCGAGAGATTTCTAGATTAGTCGAGAGAGAAATATCCGGAGTGTTTACGTGATTTTAGCAGTCACAGTAGGACATCAATCCACATAGGTATCACGGGGATCTGGTATTCTCCGTGAAACATGAGATGCTCAGGAGTTGAAGAGGATTCGAAACTTCACTCAATAGCTCAGTGGATTTCAGTCTCCATCTGTCTGTCAACGAACACGGTCGCAATATCATGACTGTAGAGAATTGATGTCTATGGAATGCTTGCCAGGGCGTGACACCAAGGCAGCTGATAATTACAGTGACTCTTGACACAAGGTAAATGATAAAGTACTGAGAATCTGTTCTTAGCGAAGCGCCGTCCGCATACATGATTGTTACCGAGACGCGATTGTTTTCTGCCCGATTGTATGAATACGTAATTAGCGTTATTGATCAGGCTAGTGACTATCTGGGTCAGAGGCCTACTGTTTATACAGGTGTTTGTTCGCGCTGACACTGCTGCGTGTGTAGTTAGCAGTTCATGATGAGTCCTTTAAAACAGGCGTTATTGTAGGAAATATGACTAACGTTGCTATGTTGATAATATTCACATTGATTGTTAGAGCAGTATATTTACTACGAATTTAACACTGCTACTTGTGAGTGTGCTTTGGTCAATCTAATAACGGTATGTTTAACAACTGTGTTAACCTGCATGTTTATTGACTGAATAGTTAGGGCTGTGTTGAATCCTTGACATTAGTTAGGCTGTGTGATATTAGTTGCATAGCTAGTAATGAGTTATCTGCCTTAGCAAGCGAGTGATGTGTTCTTTGCTTAGCTAGATAGTGATGTAATATATGCATTAGATAGATGTTGCTCTGTGAATTCCAGGAACCAAGGTGTTGTGTTATTTCCACCAGGACGGGTAGTGAAGTGGTTGCTATGTGAGGGTGACAGTGCTGTTACACCTCTATGTAGGAATGCTTTGTAGTTACCTGATGGTGGTAGTCATTGAGTGTCTGTGGCATTGTGATGTCACTACTTGTTTATTTTGCATGCTCGACCGAGAGTGATATGACGTGTTGTAAACGAGGCCGCTGTGTTTGTACCGATCCAAAATACAAGCGGAACATTTGATGAATGGCTCTACTTCTCTTCTTTGGTAAACCCGACCCTGTTAGTGGGGGAAAACATCTACTAGGGGGAGGGGGTTGCATATGAGGGCCTTGATCCACACTTAAGGGAGGCATGGAGATTTACAGGATGAGGTGCTGGGTACCATTCTAAATAGGATGACGTGGTCTAACTTGCCACGGAAGCAGGGTACTCTTTTTCCACAGCTGATCTCTGGGGGAAAGACTACTAGGTGGATGGCCACCAAACCTGTGATAGACCTGCACAGTCTTGACCTTCAGGAGACAAGATCAACTAAGAAAGGTCAAACCTGTTCTGGGACAGAGATCCCAGGACAAAAGCATTGCTTGATGTATTAGTTTGTTCAAGCTGTTGAGTTATTAATGAATTATAATTTAATTAATTTATTAATGCTGTTAAGTTATTAATGAATTATGATTTAATTAATTAATTAATGGGTTAAATAATTAATTAATTGTTGAGTTATATTGATGAGGAGGAAATGTCCAGCTGGACACCTCCCAGATAATTAAACCTCTACACTGAAAGATAAGTAGGTGTATTCTATGGTTGTAGACAGAGGATAGATAGAGGAGAGACAGAGGAATGGAATAATACCAGGTAGTAGGATCCTATGACAGAGTCAAACAGACTACTCTGGTACTATCGGGCCAGATGTTGCCCAGAAGAGTTATTTGACTATCTACTTGCTCACTAATGCACTCTCATGCATGAGCCTCCTTGTTAGGAGAGATGATCTACTATGTTGATGATCTATTATATCATTGTGTTATGATATGTTCTGATGCATTTGATGTTGTTGATGTGCATGTAAGTCGCAGTTGTAGCCGAATACTCTCACCGACCTCCTTGTTTCAGGATCTGTTTATACGATGGAGATTCTAGAGTGATACCATGAACTCAATTGGACCAGCTCATTCCAGTGCCAAGCAATATGATGTTTTGGGGCAATACTGGGAGCGGTCACATGAATCTGTCAGAGTCAACACATATGAGAAACGTGAGTTTTAGGAAGTTCACGGTGTGTCTAAGCTGAGACAACCGCTACGAGTCCGACGAAGATTTGGTCAACAGATCCAGATGGGGTCTAGGACTGATGCGTCTTCTGATTCACGCCTGTAAGGTAACAGGTATTGTCCTAGGAGAACTCGGAGGGAAACCTCCATGTGTGTATTCTTGCTAACAGTCATTCGAGTCGTATTGGCTGAAGTGAACTCTGGTAACCTTCAACTACTATGGCAAGTTTAAATATGTTTCAGACTCAGCCGGGTATTAGTGATGTCCAATGTATATTGATTTATCCAACTTCAATGTGGGTCTACATTTGTGATCATCTCGGAAACCTTGAACTTGGTCAGCGGTATATAACCACAACAGTAGTCTGCTATTATGATGACCATCTGAACCAGGTAATGGTAGGGAGCTACCACATTCCTAGGTGGTGTTGTTGAACAATAACATTGCTTAGGGTGCTGAGTCATTATACTCCTAAGTTGGTGGTGTTGAATAGTGACAGTGCTAGGGTGCTGAGTCATTACATTCCTAAGTTGGAGTTGTTGAATAGTGACAATGCCAGTGGAGGAGCCAACGCTCCAGGCTTATGTTGTTTGAATAGGTATTGCAAGTGACTTTGTGATGCTGAAGAGCCACTATGCTCTTGTATTGTGCAGCAGTACTTACCATCTGATGGGGACACCTAGAACCCTAGGGTCGCCCATATTTCATCAGTAGTGCGAAATCTGTTGCGAGTGATTTCGTCATCGAAGGATGAACCAGCGAACCAGTGTTGAAGTGCCAGTCAGATATCAGATATAAGCCTAACCAGTCCGATATCACATTCACAGTGTTGAAGTGCCAGTCAGATATCAGATATAAGCCTAACCAGTCCGATATCACATTCACAGTGTTGAAGTGCCAGTCAGATATCAGATATAAGCCTAACCAGTCCGATATCACATTCACAGTGTTGAAGTGCCAGTCAGATATAAGACATACGCCTGACCAGTCCCGATATACTCACAGTGTTGAAGTGCCAGTCAGATATAAGACATACGCCTGACCAGTCTGATATACTCACAGTGTTGAAGTGCCAGTCAGATATAGACATACGCCTGACCAGTCCGATATACTCACAGTGTTGAAGTGCCAGTCAGATATCAGACATACGCCTGACCAGTCCAATATCATACTCACAGTGTTGAAGTGCCAGTCAGATATCAGACATACGCCTGACCAGTCCAGATATCATACTCACAGTGTTGAAGTGCCAGTCAGATATCAGACATATGCCTGACCAGTCCGATATCATACTCACAGTGTTGAAGTGCCAGTCAGATATCAGACATAGCCCTGACCAGTCCAATATCATACTCACAGTGTTGAAGTGCCAGTCAGATATCAGACATACGCCTGACCAGCCCGATATACTCACAGTGTTGAAGTGCCAGTCAGATATAAGACATACGCCTGACCAGCCCGATATACTCACAGTGTTGAAGTGCCAGTCAGATATAAGACATACGCCTGACCAGTCTGATATACTCACAGTGTTGAATTGCCAGTCAGATATAAGGACATACCCGCCTGACCAGCCCCGATATACTCACACCAGTGTTGAAGTGCAGTCAGATATAGACATACGCCTGACCGTCTGATATACTAACTAGTGTTGAAGTGCCAGGTCAGATTAGGGGAGACATACGCCTGACCAGCCCGATATACTCACAGGGTTTGAAGTGCAAGTCAGATAATAAGACATACGCCTGACCAGATCTGATATACTCACAGTGTTGAAGTGCCAGTCAGATATAAGACATACGCCTGACCAGCCCGATATACTCACAGTGTTGAAGTGCCAGTCAGATATAAGACATACGCCTGACCAGCCCGATATACTCACAGTGTTGAAGTGCCAGTCAGATGATAATGAACTCATACGCCTGACCAGCCCCGATATACTGCACAGTGTTGAAGGTGTCCAGTCAGATATAAGACATACTGCCTGACCAGTCTGATATACATCACAGTGTTGAAAGTGGCCAGTCCAGATATAGACATACGCCTGTACGCAGTCGGTGATATACTCACAGTGGATTGAGTGCCATCGATATAAGACATACGCCTGACCGTCTGATATACTCACATGTTTGAAGTGCCAGTCAGATATAGACATTACGGCCTGACCAGGTCTGATATACTCACAGTGTTGAAGTGCGTCAGATATAAGACATACGCCTGACCTAGTCTGATATACTCACAGTGTTGAGTGCAGATCAGATATAAGACATACGCCTGACCAGTCTGATATACTCACAGTGTTGAAGTGCCAGTCAGATATAAGACATACGCCTGACCAGTCTGATATACTCACAGTGTTGAAGTGCCAGTCAGATATAAGACATACGCCTGACCAGTCTGATATACCACATAGTGTTGACGTGCAGTCAGATATAAGGACATACCCTGACCAGTCTTGATATACTCACAGTGTTGAAGTTGCCAGTCAGATATAAGACATACGCTGACATCTGATATACTCACAGTGTTGAAGTGCCAGTCAGATATAAGACATACGCCTGACCAGCCCGATATACTCACAGTGTTGAAGTGCCAGTCAGATATAAGACATACGCCTGACCAGTCCGATATACTCACAGTGTTTGAAGTGCCAGTCAATATAAGATCATACGCCTGACCAGTCTTATATATACTCACAGTGTTGAAGTGCCAGTCAGATATTAGAACATAACGCCTGACCATTCCTGATATCTCACAGTGTTTGACGTGCCACGTCAGATATAAACATACTGCTGACAGGTCTGATATACTCACAGTGTTGAAGTGCCAGTCAGATATAAGACATACGCCTGACCAGTCTGATATACTCACAGTGTTGAAGTGCCAGTCAGATAGAAGACATACCCTGCCAGTCCCGTATACTCACAGTGGTTGAAGTGCCAGTCAAGATATAGACATACGCCTTACCAGTCACGATATACTCACAGTGTTTGAAGTGCCCGTCATAATAAGAACATACGCCTGACAAGTCCCGATCTAACTCACAGTGTTTAATTGCCAGTCAGATATAAGACATACGCCTGACCAGTCTTGATTCATCACAGTGTTGAAGTGCCAGTCAATAATAAGAACATACGCATGACCAGGTCTGATATACTCACAGTGTTGAAGTGCCTAGTCAGATATAAGACATATGCCTGACAGTCTGATTACATCACAGTGTTGAAGTGCCAGTCAGATATAAGACATACGCCTGACCAGTCTGATATACTCACAGTGTTGAAGTGCCAGTCAGATATAAGACATACGCCTGACCAGCCCGATATACTCACAGTGTTTTGAAGTGCCCAGGCAGATATAAGACATAGACGCCTGACCAGCCCGATATACTCACAGTGTTGAGTGCCAGTCAGATATAGAGACATAACGCCTGACCAGTCTGATATAGCTTTCAGTGTTGAAGTGCTAGTCCAGAATAAGACTACGCCTGACCAGTCTGATATACTCAGTGTTGAAGTGGCCAGTCAGGTATAGACATACTCCTGACCAGTCTGATATACTCACAGTGGTTGAAGTGCCAGTCAGATATCAGAAAAAAAAAAAACAAAAAAAAAAAAAAAAAAAACATGCTCCGACCAGCCCGTATACTCACAGTTTGAAGTGCCAGTCAGATATAAGACATGCGCCTGACCAGCCCGATATACTCACAGTGTTGAAGTGCCAGTCAGATATAAGACATACACCTGACCAGTTTGATATACTCACAGTGTTGAAGTGCCAGTCAGATATAAGACATACGCCTGACCAGCCCGATATACTCACAGTGTTGAAGTGCCAGTCAGATATAAGACATACACCTGACCAGCCCGATATCATACTCACAGTGGAAGGAGAAGACTCTGGAGTAGTCTACACCTCGGAGTTCCATTGCACCGGAGGTTCATCAGGTGAGTGGTTAGCCACGACTGGACGACAGCACGAACAGTGATCACTTGCGATATGATGATGACTGATCACCTGTAGATCTTCTCACCGCTCTCAGTCAGCGTTGTACATATTTTGTCTTCTATCCAGGCTTTTCAGCCATCCGTCTCTGAGTTTAGTGTGACGTATTATGAAATTAAATTTTGCTTTGTTGACCATGGCTTTGAGCATAAGTATCTGGTGTCTTGTCCGAGCTCCCTGTGGGTAGGAATCCATAGGTGGGAAGGGAAGGTCAGCTGTCCCGGCCTGAGTGGGGCCATGTAGACTGAAAGTTCTGATTGGGGTGGTCGGACCAAAGGCTGGGGATATAACTATTAGTAACATACCTGTCCAAGCCCCGGGGGTCTTGTTACAGACACAAAGTATTTCATCAGCTCCAGACGAGAAATTACGTATTTAACCAGATTCAGATTTGAGAAATACAGTGTTTCATTAACTCCGTTCTAAGCAACAAAGTGTTTCCTTAGCTCCAGATTTGAGAAAAGTACGACACCTGCTCTACACTTGAGCAACAAAGTATTTTACCATCTCCTCACTTGTGAAACAAGTGTTTCCTCGTTTTTCCTTCTTATTCTGCGCTCATCCAGAGTCTTTTTTTTCCAGACATGATTGCATTGTTCCTGTTTACAGCAGAACTGCGATACTTGCACCTTGAGGCCGAAACATCCAACTTCTGTGGCCATTTGTTGACCTGGTTAACCTTCCCGGGCCTTGTTTTTCCTCATTTGTAGTCTTCGGAAAGAAATATTTTTATCAGCTGTAGGCTTGAAATGCAGTGTACTTCATCAGTTTCAGATTAGAGGAACAAGAACATTTCACAAACTCCAGAATTGAGACACAAAGGTATTTCAACAGCACCAGGCTTGAGACAAAAAGTATTTCAACAGCACCCCACTTAGTGGGGGAAAACACTTCCCATCACTCAAATTGTGTGCTAAAATACTATCTGAAAATCTATATTCAAGCTGATCTTCTCACTCAAAGTGACTATTCACACTTGTTATTTATTGTGAGAGTGGTGTATGCAGGAAGACTCATTTACACTCTTGTGTGGGATAATCAAAAAGACTGCTCCATTGAACAAAAATAGATAGTTCTATACTGACTACATCTCTGTTCAGTCTCAGAAGCATTTTGTAACAGTCGTTCAAGGGAAAATAACCTCAAAGAAAAATCCTGAGGCCATGATTTTCAAAGAGGTTAAATACATTGAGTGGCCACAAGAGAAGCCAGATTTCTTTAGTATCATCACCCAGCGGCCTGTCTGTGCAGAGATTCGCTCCGATAAATTTAAAACCAAAGTTTCTCTACCATAAGCCAGATGTCTTGTCTCTGTTGTCTGTGTAAATGATCTACTTCATCTTGAATTTATTTATGTTGTAGTCTCCCTTTCCTCCGCCTCCCCGGTACACTTCGCCCCACAACGATCTTTTCTAGATTTTCATGTCAGTTAACATGTTCAACATTTTTCATTTCCCCCCATTTCAGTTTTATGTTAATGATCAACCTTCTTCAGTACAGTGTTGGATAGATCTGTCTGTTCTCCTTTCCATGCAATGAATTTGTAACACTCTTTTCTGTAACATTTATATTCCAAGATGGATATGTGTGTCTCAATTGATTTACGAGTATCCAATATCCAAGTCTCTCACCCGTATGCCCTGACTAAATGTAAAAAGTAAGAGATGAATCCCAACCATCACTATGTGATCATCATCATCTTCTTCATTCCTCTTTCGAGAGAAGTGCATCACCTATTTACAAAAACCCTCAAAGGTCAAAGGTCAGTGTATCTGAAGTCGGCACGCATCTGTCTCAGGTTTGTTTCCTCTAGACAGATTCCATCCAAGGTCATGGGCTCCATAATTGACCTTTTCCTAACAATTTTGCCAGTCTCCGTGGCAATGGCGTAGTGGACATGATTGGTAATGCCGCTTACCCGCGTTTGAAACACAGCAGTGACAGATTTGGCAGCAGACCACGTCATGCTAGTTTTAACATGTTGGTATGGGAGCCGGTCGTTCAGAAAACAATGGCAAACCACTGAATGTAAACTTGCCAAGACATCAACAATGGCAGTAAAATGCTGGTGTTGACTGCAACTTATTTTTAAAAAATAATGTTGCCAAGTTAGCTGCTTTATGGCTTACTCTTTGCAATTTCCAACAGCCATGGGATTTTTAACGTTCACAACTTGCACACCTCCGGTTGGCTGCCCTTATCTGAGAAGGCTAGGTGTCCGATTTCACTACTCAAGAGATGACGGAGATAGATGATACCAATGGTTCTTGAACAAATGCCCAACCATATGCGTCGGGTAAAGGGGCCGTTACTTTCTTTCTGTTTGATTCATGATTAAAGCCAATACACCTGCCATATGATAATGATGGCATACACTCTATCTCTGTGTGTGTGAGAGAGAGAGATCTGTACATGTGTACATACACGCAAGAACAACAAATGAAGCAATATTTCTTTATTCATTATCATACAAAAATGTAAACAACAGTCAATGACAAGGACGCTAGCGACAACATGTGAAAATGAACGGTTTCTGACAGGACACAAGGTGTATACTCTAGCTGACACAACGGCCCACCCCTCTCCAGCTACCACTGGCCAGATGCCAGATATTCTTCTCTAAAAGCCAGCCACCACAACATGTGGGCTGTTGTGCTAAAATAAGACATTTATATCTGTTTTTCTTTTAAATCTTATAAAACAAATATTTAAAATTACTTTTGACTACTGAGGTATTACTCTGAGCTGTTCCAACTCTTATGATGTGTGTGTGTGAGAGAGAGAGAGAGAGAGGGAGAGAGAGAGAGAGAGAAACCACACATTTCACAGAACCTATTTCATGAAGAGTGTCTGTGGTTTAGGTGTTAGTAAACAGCTTCACAATTCTCAGTCGTAACAGAGGCAGGGTTCGAAAATCAGCTGTGGGCATTTAGAGGCAGACCACTTTGTGTTGGTTTCGGTTTAAGGGGCCAGCCCTTTCAGACAGTTCTGGCAACTAAAGAACAACACTGCCTAGTCAATCACAGCCAGTAAATGCTGAGGATGATTGCAATGTCCTGTAAAGGACAAGAAACTCACTTGTAACTGGCATATCACTCTAAACTGGCATATCACTCTCACAACAACATGAAGTCTCAGTTTTGCATGAAACTTTGTCATTTATGTAACCACCTTTCTCTCAAGGCCTTGTATTTCATGAAACTCTCATATAACAAAGCCTGTATTTCATGAAACTTCCTACATGTCATTTTTGTATTTCATGAAACTTCTACTGCAAAGCCTTGTATTTAATGAAACTCCCTATATATATATTTCTTGTATTTCTTGAAACTCCCTATACATAATTCTTGTATTTCTTGAAACTCCTTACATATAATTCTTGTATTTCACAAACCTTCCTAAATACACTTCCTGTATTTCATGAATCACCTCTACAACAAAGCCTTCTATTAATGGTATTTTCTATTTCACTAAGCTAAGTATTACATGAAACCTCTTTGTCATGGGAACACATAGCAATGAAGTTGCATACTTCATAAACGCTCTTATATGATGACACCCGGTATTTCACAATTATAATTAAGCCACATAATCTTTTTAATTAATGGAACCTCTTATTTTATGAAGACTTGTATTTCATGGAATATCCTATTTAATGAAACCTCATATATCACAGAACTTCCTATACAACAGTACCTTGGTATTTCATGAAACCTATTCCATCCATCCATCTTGTGCCATGCCGGTAAGCGTGGGCGGTCATGTTCTGCCATCTCACTCGATCACCAGAGTCGTGGATCAGCTCCGTGTTTCTGTCTCGACCATGCCACATGGCCAAGCCATCCAGGTACTTTGCTTCTAGGTCTTCCCCTTGGTCTGTTCCCTTCGATCTTGCCAGTTGTCACCAAGTTCTCCAAGTCATTTCTTCTCATAACATCCCAACAAATTTTGACTGTCTACGTCTAATGTCTCTAATCAGTTTACGATCTTCATTTGTTTCTTGAAGGAATTGTTCATTGGTCTTTCTGGCTGTCCATGGTATTCTTTGCATTTTCCTCAGAAACCACATTTCTACAGCCATCACATGTTATTCAGCTTGACTGCTCATTGTCCAAGCTTCACATCCATATAAAAGTATAGGTTCTATGTAGCATCTCAACACTCTCTTTCTCGTTTCAATTGACATCTTTTTATTGGTCAGTATGTTTTTAATTATATAATGAATATTTCTATTTCATGAAATCCTACATACAATGAAGCCTTGTACTTCATAAAATCTCTTATATCATAAAACCTACCAAACTAGCCCATTTCATGAAGTCTCGAATTGTATAAACCTTGCATCCCATGAAACTGCCTAGAGTAAAGTCTTGTATTAAACTGTGTATAGAAAGAAAACCAGTTTTTCATGTAACATTCAAGTGACCTCCTACATTGTATAGTTTTGCATTAAATTAAAACTTGCACATCCTTGTTTGGTGGAGTCTATATTGCAACAAGGCTGATGTGATACTGACATCATCACCCATTGAGTGTTGCATGATCCATCACAAATATGGTGTTAGCTCCACACAGACAACAGGCATCAAGGCATGGAAAAAGCTCCTTCACATATCACAAGCCACCTGGCTATTTTATATCTGTCATATAACATGTTCTTTTGAGAACCCTCTCATCACAGCCTGCTTGAAAGACTCTCAATCCTGCGCCAGCTCTTCCTCCTCATCCACTGTTGTAGTCAATGTTTCTGTCATTCTTGTATCCACCACCATCTTGACCTACCTCTGCCACATGGAAGCATGCCTTTCTAGGTGTCACTTCACAGCACTTCATTTTTCAAACTTAAAACTGTTTTTGAGTCAGTTATCTTTGACGTTCAGATTCTATAGAACTTCTTTCTTGTTTCTCTTTGTTGGTCCTGGACATCCTTATAATCCTTCTGTAACATTTCACCTTGGAGGCTTCAACGTTTTACTTGAATGTTTGTGATATAGCTCATGATTCAGTCCATAAATTTTCACAGGACGGATTCCAAAATTACATTTCCAAAACAACATTTCTGGTTATTGTTTTTCAGCAAACTATTTAATTAATCCAGAGGTCAATTTTACAGAGAGGTTTAACGCAATCATGCTTAAACTTCTTGACAGTGGGACAGTGGGTTCCCTCCACATACTGTTCAGTTGGAAACATTGACTTCTCATTCAGAAAGCAAAGGCAATCTACTGAATGTAAAAGTGCCTAGCAGTTAGATCAGTTAGAATACTTATCTCTGCTACCTACAAATGTGTAAGTTCCTTCAATAATTATCACATGATAACCAACAGGGTTTTCTTCTCACTACGATGCGCTGGTTTTTTAAACAAAATGGTATGGATTCTCCTCGTTCAGAAAGCAGTGGCAAAGTACTCAACGTAAAACTTGCCAAGACATCAACAACAGCAAAGAATGTTGGTGTTGATTGCAAACATCCTGTAAATGATATGCAACTAACTTTTTTTTCTCTTCTTACAGCCCCTGCCGTGTGGCATTGGTGATCAGGAGTGTCCATAGCCTTGTCCCATGTACTGCCAATAATTTCTGATACTGATACTCCTGCATGCTGTGATGACAAATTGCCCAGCATCTTTTCTCCCTCCAGCTTTCCTGTTGTCATGACATACTCCTGCTTTCCTGTTGTCATGACATACTCCAGCTTTCCTGTTGTCATGACATACCTGAGCTGTCCTGCTCATGACATACTCCAGCTTTCCTGTTGTCATGACATACTCCAGCTTTCCTGCCGTCATGACATACTCCAGCTTTCCTGTTGTCATGACATACTCCAGCTTTCCTGCTGCCATGACATACCTGAGCTGTCCTGCTCATGACATACTCCAGCTTTCCTGTTGTCATGACATACTCCAGCTTTCCTGTTGTCATGACATACTCCAGCTTTCCTGTTGCCATGACATACTCCAGCTTTCCCTGTTGCCATGACATACTCCAGCTTTCCTGTTGCCATGACATACTCCAGCTTTCCTGTTGGCCATGACATACTCCAGCTTTCCTGCGTCATGACATACTCCAGCTTTCCTTGTTGCCATGAGCACTCCCAGGCTTTCCTGCCAATCAGGACATACGCCAGCTTTCCTGCTGTCATGACATACTCCAGCTTTCCTGCTGCCAATGACATACCTGAGCTGTCCTGCTCATGACATACTCCAGCTTTCCTGCTGTCATGACATACCTGAGCTGTCCTGCTCATGACATACTCCAGCTGTCCTGCTGTCATGACATACTCCAGCTTTCCTGCCGTCATGACATACTCCAGCTTTCCTGCTGTTATGACATACTCAAGCTTTTCTGCTGTCATGACATACTCCAGCTTTCCTGCTGTCATGACATACTCCAGCTTTCCTGCTGTCATGACATACTCCAGCTTTCCTGCTGCCATGACATACCTGAGCTGTCCTGCTCATGACATACTCCAGCTTTCCTGCTGTTATGACATACTCAAGCTTTTCTGCTGTCATGACATACTCCAGCTTTCCTGTTGTCATGACATACTCCAGCTTTCCTGTTGTCATGACATACTCGAGCTGTCCTGCCGTCATGACATACTCCAGCTTTCCTGCTGTCATGACATACTCAAGCTTTTCTGCTGTCATGACATACTCCAGCTTTCCTGCTGCCATGACATACCTGAGCTGTCCTGCTCATGACATACTCAAGCTTTCCTGCTGTTATGACATACTCCAGCTTTCCTGCTGTCATGACATACTCCAGCTTTCCTGCCGTCATGACATACTCCAGCTTTCCTGCTGTCATGACATACCCTGAGCTGTCCTGCTGTCATGACATACTCCAGCCTTTCCTCTTTTCATGACATGCTCAGTGTGACTGTCTAATTCTGGTAGAAGTAAGCTCCTTGTGACCAACACACCGTCTATCAGGGGGAACTCAGCAAAGGTATGCAGTCCTAAAACAACTGTTTTCCTGTCAGTTTCATGAATTCTATCAAAGTGTGTCATGGTTTCTAAGAAATGACATCATGGCACTCCAGGCAAACCAACTGACCTCCCTCACATGTAAGGTGTAGTTGGTGATGGTTCCAGTCAGACTAGTTGTAAACATGTCAGATTCATTCCCTCATATACCGCTCCTTGTCGCAAGTAACTTTAAATATGTTCTTTCATCTGTTATTGTAATTTTCAACTAACAGTCATCTATAGTTAGTCCTCAGGACATCTGTCTTGTCAATCATGAGTGCCCCAACTACTGGCACTCTTGATGCCAACAGATCTGCTCATTCGTTACCTGGCACTCCAGCCTGACCCGGCCAGTATATCCATATAAGCCTTTGTACAAGGGAAGTGCCTAAACTTGGTGTCTGCTCATGCCACATCCGACAGCTTTGAACTGTATGCAATGCGGACTGAGAATCAGACGCTATGACTTCTCTGATAACTTGAGTACCCGCTGGCCACCTCAAAGGTGCACTGATCACAACCACCTCCATCTTCACACTTGAGGTTTTGCACCTTTAGGCTCATTCTGCTCAGCCACCATCTTGTCCCAGACCAGCTGAGAATGGAAGGCCAGAGTTCTCACCATGAGACACAGAGCCCAGGTTACACTGCTGCATCATGTCTCCTGGCATTCCCAGGTTACACTGCTGCGTCACCTATCCTGCCATGTCCAGCTATTAGATCTCGGGTCAATTCTACCCATGAAACCACTCTCTACAATCTGCCCCATGTGACGACGACATGGAGGAAGCTGTTGTTGTCAATTCATTCCTACAACTGTGCATCAGGAGTGTTTGACACTATTATGATCACAAAATATCTGAGTACCCACAGTGTTAATTACACTCAGTACTGCAGCAGGGGGTGAGCTGGTGTCACAGTCAGGCCATTAAGCTAACAATGAGATGAGCACAAGTGAAGAAAGGTTCAACGATATCAGCTCTCATCATTAACTATAGGAAGGAAAGACTGGCCTCCACAAATATGATGGTCCTAAAGCTTCACGTGCACATGACCTCATGACCTAGCATGCACAAAGACCTAGCCCTGGATCCCAGTGTAAGTATCTGATTTTGTTGACCCCTTTTATATGGGCATTTCAAAACATGTCTCTCAGCATTAATTAAATTAAGTATCATGAAAGACTCATTCTAACCACCTAGGGATTCAAATGAACACTAATAATGTGGACAGGAAACATACAATGTAGGAACCAAAATAAAAACACTTTACATATGCTAACTGTCATAAAATATACACTGAATTCATTAATTCCTATCTACTGTCATCCTCAGTCATGCATGCAGTATCAGGTTGTGCTCGTGCAACTGCCAGACTTATCGATAAACCAACATACTGTCATCAGATCTGCAACGTATGAGATTACAACTACAGGGCTCATGTGGATTTACTGCCTGAAACAGAAGAGAAAAGTTAAACATTATCTTTAACATTATCTCAAATGGTAATCTGAAAAACCTATGCTAAGTATCTTTAATCATGGTAATCTGACAAACATACACCTCTCCTGTATCCCTACCGAAAGATGGCAATCTGGAACATCTACACTACATACACGTCTTTAATCATGGTAATCTGAAGAGCCTACACGATGTACACCACTTTAATCATGGTAATCTGAAGAGCCTACACGATGTACACCACTTTAATCATGGTAATCTGAAGAGCCTACACGATTTACACCACTTTAATCATGGTAATCTGAAGAGCCTACACAATGTACACCACTTTAATCATGGTAATCTGAAGAGACTACACAATGTACACCACTTTAATCATGGTAATCTGAAGAACCTAGATTATGTACACTTATTTAATCATGGTAATCTGACAAAAATACACTAAGTATCCCCCTATAAAGATGGTGATCTGAAAAACTCACACTATGTACACCTCTTTAATCATAGTAATCTGAAGAAAAAAAACTATGTACACCACTTTAATCATGGAAATCTGAAAAAAACTACGTACACCTCTTTAATCATGGAAATCTGAAGAACTGGCTCAGTGGTGAAGGGATTACAGACACAGTTTGTAATCCCACATACCCGTGTTCGAAACACAGCTGTGGGCGATTTGATAGCAGACCACCTTACGATGGTTTTTTTATGAAATGGTATGGGTGCCAGTCGTTTAGAAAGCAATGGCAAACTACTGAACGTAAACTTGTCAAAAGAATCACAAACAGCCAACAAATGCTGGGGTTGACTGCTATGTCTCGTATAGGATATGTAACGAACCTGACAAGCATTTACCCTTCTATTGTTATATTACATGTTGGCATTATGTGTTTCTTTGATACAATCGTTGTTTCAGTTTTCTTGAGATTCAAAGAGAACCCTTTTTTTGGTTCTACATTCAGTCTTGTAGTAATAGCATGTTTAAAACAAGAACAGGACAGAAAGACATGCCATGCCAATACAACAGAGGTAGCAATTCTCTGAGGTAGATTCCAAGTCCTGGAATAGTCAATAGAAGAGAGATGGCAATTCTCCGAGGTAGATTCCAAGTCCTGGAATAGTCAATAGAAGAGAGATGGCAATTCTCCGAGGTAGATTCCCAGTCCTGGAATAGTCAATAGAAGAGAGATGGCAATTCTCCGAGGTAGATTCCCAGTCCTGGAATAGTCAATAGAAGAGAGATGGCAATTCTCCGAGGTAGATTCCCAGTCCTGGAATAGTCAATAGAAGAGAGATGGCAATTCTCCGAGGTAGATTCCCAGTCCTGGAATAGTCAATAGAAGAGAGATGGCAATTCTCCGAGGTAGATTCCAAGTCCTGGAATAGTCAATAGAAGAGAGATGGCAATTCTCCGAGGTAGATTCCCAGTCCTGGAATAGTCAATAGAAGAGAGATGGCAATTCTCCGAGGTAGATACCAAGTCCTGGAATAGTCAATAGAAGAGAGATGGCAATTCTCCGAGGTAGATTTCCAAGTCTGGAATAGTCAATAGAAGAGAGATGGCAATTCTCCGAGGTAGATTCCAGTCCTGGAATAGTCAATAGAAGAGAGATGGCAATTCTCCGAGGTAGATTCCAAGTCCTGGAATAGTCAATAGAAGAGAGATGGCAATTCTCCGAGGTAGATTCCCAGTCCTGGAAGAGTCAATAGAAGAGAGATGGCAATTCTCCGAGGTAGATTCCCAGTCCTGGAATAGTCAATAGAATAGAGACAGCAATTCTCCGAGGTAGATTCCCAGTCCTGGAATAGTCAATAGAAGAGAGATGGCAATTCTCCGAGGTAGATTCCCAGTCCTGGAATAGTCAATAGAAGAGAGATGGCAATTCTCCGAGGTAGATTCCCAGTCCTGGAATAGTCAATACAACAGAGATGGCAATTCTCCGAGGTAGATTAACAGTCCTGGAATAGTCAATACAACAGAGATGGCAATTCTCCGAGGTAGATTCCAAGTCCTGGAAAAGTCAATAGAAGAGAGATGGCAATTCTCCGAGGTAGATTTCCAGTCCTGGAATAGTCAATAGAAGAGAGATGCCAATTCTCCGAGGTAGATTCCCAGTCCTGGAATAGTCAATAGAAGAGAGATGCCAATTCTCCGAGGTAGATTCTCAGTCCTGGAATAGTCAATAGAAGAGAGATGGCAATTCTCCGAGGTAGATTCCAAGTCCTGGAATAGTCAAAATGTCCCCCTCTCATGTCTCGCCGGCTCTGTTGCGAAGAGGTTACAAATGCAATTCATAATCCTGCACATCGCGTTCAAAACACAGATGCTGGCGATTTGGAAGTAAACTGCCTTGCGTTTGTTTCCTTACAATGGTATGATGGTATGAGAGCCGTCGTCAAGGTAGTTGGGGGGGACCTTGTATGTTCCAATGACCCCAAAAGCTATGCCGACGGTAGCGCTTCTACTGGCATACTCTCCCATGTTGGACATGATAAAGGGGAGGGACCAGACAGAGAGAGACACATACTTGCTGCCTTGTAGGTAGACTAGGGACCAGACAAAGCGGTACACAAACCAGCTGCCTTGTAGGTAGACTAGGGACAGTCAAAGGCTAGGGATCACCAGATGAAGTGATAAACAAACCTGCTGCCGTGTAGGTAGACTACGGACCAGACAAAGTGATACACAAATCAGCAGCCCTGTTGGTAGACTAGGGACCAGACAAAGCGATACACAAACCAGCAGCCCTGTAAGTAGACTAGGGACCAAAGTGATACACAAACCAGCAGCCCTGTAGGTAGACTAGGGACCAGATGAAGTGATACACAAACCAGCAGCCCTGTAGGTAGACTAGGGACCAGACAAAGTGATACACAAACCAGCAGCCCTGTAAGTAGACTAGGGACCAAAGTGATACACAAACCAGCAGCCCTGTAGGTAGACTAGGGACCAGACAAAGCGATACACAAACCAGCAGCCCTGTAAGTAGACTAGGGACCAAAGTGATACACAAACCAGCAGCCCTGTAAGTAGACTAGGGACCAAAGTGATACACAAACCAGCAGCCCTGTAGGTAGACTAGGGACCAAAGTGATACACAAACCAGCAGCCCTGTAAGTAGACTAGGGACCAAAGTGATACACAAACCAGCAGCCCTGTAAGTAGACTAGGGACCAAAGTGATACACAAACCAGCAGCCCTGTAAGTAGACTAGGGACCAAAGTGATACACAAACCAGCAGCCCTGTAGGTAGACTAGGGACCAGACAAAGCGATACACAAACCAGCAGCCCTGTAGGTAGACTAGGGACCAGACAAAGTGATACACAAACCAGCAGCCCTGTAAGTAGACTAGGGACCAAAGTGATACACAAACCAGCAGCCCTGTAGGTAGACTAGGGACCAGACAAAGCGATACACAAACCAGCAGCCCTGTAGGTAGACTAGGGACCAGACAAAGTGATACACAAACCAGCAGCCCTGTAGGTAGACTAGGGACCAGACAAAGCGATACACAAACCAGCAGCCCTGTAGGTAGACTAGGGACCAGACAAAGCGATACACAAACTAGCAGCCCTGTAGGTAGACTAGCGACCAGACAAAGTGATACACAAACCAGCAGCCCTGTAGGTAGACTAGGGACCAGACAAAGTGATACACAAACCAGCAGCCCTGTAGGTAGACTAGGGACCAGACAAAGTGATACACAAACTAGCAGCCCTGTAGGTAGACTAGCGACCAGACAAAGCGATACACAAACCAGCAGCCCTGTAAGTAGACTAGGGACCAAAGTGATACACAAACCAGCAGCCCTGTAGGTAGACTAGGGACCAGACAAAGCGATACACAAACCAGCAGCCCTGTAGGTAGACTAGGGACCAGACAAAGTGATACACAAACTAGCAGCCCTGTAGGTAGACTAGCGACCAGACAAAGCGATACACAAACCAGCAGCCCTGTAAGTAGACTAGGGACCAAAGTGATACACAAACCAGCAGCCCTGTAGGTAGACTAGGGACCAGACAAAGCGATACACAAACCAGCAGCCCTGTAGGTAGACTAGGGACTGTCAAACACCAGGAAAAGCAAATCCAAACAAATACTAGTCTCAAAATCAAGTGTATTGAGCTGTGGGCTTGACAAAACAGTGCAACATGTTTCACCTCACGATATAACTATTTCTCTTTTCCCCTTCCCTACAAGTTTGTCCACGTGCATGCACATGTGTGTGTGTGATACATCATCAAATGAAAATGCCCAAGAGAAAATGCATGAGAAGTCATGCTCAGAGGTATTATCCTGGCCACAGAAAGTATATGGTGATATCACAATCACGAAACAACCAGTTTTTGAGTGGTACAAGCATGTCCATGAAAAATAATGACAAACAGCTGGATTCTACCGCATACCAATTTGCCAGTGTAGTAATCCGCACTGATGATGAAGCTGTATCTCACAGCTGTATCTTTCAACAAAAAACAAGAATATCTGACTGCCCAGGAATATCCTCTATGTTAGAAGGGCTTGTGTGCCCAATTCCTAACCCTTTGAAACTAAAGTTTGTTTGTTTGCTCTATTCTCCTGACCTGGCACTGATGGCTAGCCATTGCTTGCTCCCTGGCCTCAGACGACACTGAAATGGCAGCAATTCAAGGATGTGATCACCAGTGCAGCTGAGAGGTTCTAAGAATGAGTACCAGGAATGATTCCAATAACTGTATGAACATTGATAAACGTGTGCAGTTGTCAAAGGCAACTATTATGAAGAGAATGTCCCGTCAATGAATGTTGTGTAAGTGATTGTAGAATTACATATATACATAGGAAATGTGTTGAAGTTTCCCTTGTGGATACTGAATGTAAAACATATGAACGAAGAGGAGAAGAAGAAGAAGAAGAAGAAGAAGAGAAGAAGAAGAAGAAGAAGAAGAAGAAGAAGAAGAAGAAGAAGAAGAAGAAGAATGTAAAAGAAACCTATTTGAAGAACTTGAGGGTACATGAGACAGGGGTTGAGCTGTAGGACCTGGCAGGCTATGTGCAGCCATTATGCTGATATGTCCTGTTTGCTGGGGTGACATTATGCTCTGGACACCTTGATAATCATCAGCATCCCTTGAACTGGACAGTTTCTTGCTCCCTTTTTTATTCTGGCGGTACTGACTACTGGATCTGAAATGGTCAAAATGAATAACTGATGTGAATCACAATCAAACTGACTACTGGATCTGAAATGGTCAAAATGAACAACTGATGTGAATCACAATCAAACTGACTACTTATTGATCCCAAAGAGATTCAGAAGCAGATTCTGTTTCCCAATCCCCTGTGACTGATGTTGAATCCTGGACTTGATGTGTCAGGGAATGGTGAAGCTGTGTGTTTGCTTATCTCCCAAGCCACAGACACCGATCACGTTCCATGTGCCAACAAACAAATATCTCAACAAATAGGACAGCAAGAATACCTCAGGATGTTGACATTCCAAGGACAGAGCATATTACTGGAGAAAAATACTAGAATTAATAGTTGGACAGAATACATAAATAAAACATTATTCCTGCCGTAATTTGGAGGTAACAAGGTTCAAATAATGTTGCGGTAACTATAGGTTTCAATTTGTATGTTGTCTAGTGTCCTCAAGTCTCTCCTTTTTCTGTGAATTTATTTATGAACCATCATAGTGGCTTTACAGGGTTCCCCAAGTGATATTTCTGTGACAGAATACATTAACTTCAGCTCACAACTGTATGGTAATTTGTAACTCACTGACACCAGAAATATTTCATAACAATATTCCATACAAATTGTCCAAACAGCTAACATGCCTCCAGTATGATTAATGTGTCCACAAAAACCTCATTACCTTACTTCCAACAGTGTCACCATACATTGATGCATGATAAGGCAGACGTGGTTGCGGCCTTGTGGGAGCACATGTACACCTTGGAGGAGCAAATGATTACCATGGTCTGGCAAGAATGCGACAGCGAGGGGTGACGAGGGGATCTGGCCGACGATCGACGCTCAGAGGAAAGGCGAGACGGACATATAATCAGATTGCTACTGGTACTATTAGTGTTGGAACTCTTCGCTGGCTGCTGAGGATGGGGACGGAGCGCTTATGGGGATGCCCCGAATGCTGTGATGTCGGTTCCTAAATCAATCAATCAGTGTCAACATACATTCAGTGAACTTACTTAAGCCTGGGTTGCTGGGATGTCGGACTTGTTATCTGTATTGATGAAAGCCTCGGTCTGGCAGAACTTGGGCTGACCATCCTAACATCTGATGAGGAATAGACACAATCAACAAACTGGAATACATTAGCAATAAGAAATGAGGAATAGACACAATCAGCAAACTGGAATACACCAGCAATAAGAAATGCACAGACAAAGGACATGGCCTTTCACTGTTCACTACCAAAGCACAGTAACTCATCCAACCATGTGCATCTGTATCCATGTGTGAATCCTGTGGCAGATTCTGTCCTAGGAGTATGATCTGATAGGAGGAGCCGTAGCTGGGAGATTAGTGTCTGCTTCAGCTTAAAGTGACCAGGTTGGATCTCAGCACAGGGCTGGCAATGTTTCCAAGATCACTGCTATCTAATGACATCACCCATTTCCCTCGATCTCTTGCACTGAAAGATAGGATATCTATTCTACTTGGAAATGAGTGAAATACAGGAGGTGTCAAATGCCAGTTAAACATTCCATGAGATTTGAACATCTCAAAGACTAGGCCTTAAGGCTGCAGCCCTGGCAAAACTGTTAGGAAAGAAAACTGTTAGGGGTAGGTTGAGCTGTTGTTTACATGGAATCCACCTAAAGGCAAAACTGCCGGGGGTAGGTTGAGCTGTTATTTAGATGGGATCTACCTAGAGGCAACAAACTGTCAGGGGTAAGTTGAGCTGTTGTTTAGATGGGATCTACATAGAGGCAACAAATGTCAGGGGTAGGTTGAGTTGTGTTTTAGATGGGATCTACCTAGAGGCAACAACTATCAGGGGTAGGTTGAGCTGTTGTTTAGATGGAATCGCCTAGAGGCAACAACTATCAGGGGTAGGTTGAGCTGTTGTTTAGATGGAATCTGCCTAGAGGCAACAACTATCAGGGGTAGGTTGAGCTGTTGTTTAGATGGGATCTACCTAGAGGCAACAACTATCAGAGGTAGGCTGAGCTGTGGTTTTAGATGGGATCTACCTAGAGGGCAACAACTGTCAGGGGTAGGTTGAGCTGTTGTTTAGATGGGATCTACCTAGAGGCAACAACTATCAGAGGGTAGGCTGAGCTGTGGTTTTAGATGGGATCTACCTAGAGGTAGCAACTGTCAGGGGTAGGTTGAGCTGTTGTTGAGATGGGATCTACCTAGAGGCAAGCAACTAGTCAGAGGGTAGGCTGAGCTGTTGTTTAGATGGGATCTACCTAGAGGCAGCAACTGTTAGGGGTAGGTTGAGCTGTTGTTGAGATGGGATCTACCTAGAGGCAACAACTAGTCAGAGGTAGGCTTGAGCTGTTGTTTAGATGGGATCTACCTAGAGGCAGCAACTGTCAGGGGTAGGTTGAGCTGTTGTTTAGATGGGAATCTACCTAGAGGCAACAACTGATCAGGGGTAGGTTGAGCTGTTGTTAGATGGGATCTACCTAGAGGCAACAACTGTCAGGGGTAGGTTGAGCTGTTGTTTAGATGGGATCTACCTAGAGGCAAGCAACTAGTCAGGGGTAGGCTGAGCTGTTGA
Source organism: Cepaea nemoralis (assembly GCA_014155875.1). NCBI lineage: Eukaryota > Metazoa > Mollusca > Gastropoda > Stylommatophora > Helicidae > Cepaea > Cepaea nemoralis. The sequence continues at coordinate 512,536 of JACEFZ010015633.1, read as the reverse complement.
TGAGATAGGATCTACCTAGAGGCAACAACTGTCAGGGGTAGGTTGAGCTGTTTTAGATGGGATCTACCTAGAGGCAACAACTGTCAGGGGTAGGTTGAGCTGTTGTTTAGATGGGATCTACCTAGAGGCAGCAACTGTCAGGGGTAGGTTGAGCTGTTGTTTAGATGGGATCTACCTAGAGGCAACAACTGTCAGGGGTAGGTTGAGCTGTTTTAGATGGGATCTACCTAGAGGCAACAACTGTCAGGGGTAGGTTGAGCTGTTGTTTAGATGGGATCTACCTAAAGGCAACAACTGTCAGGGGATAGGTTGAGCTGTGTTTTAGATGGGATCTACCTGGAGGCAACAATTGTCAGGGGTAGGTTGAGCTGTTGTTTAGATGGGATCTACCTGGAGGCAACAACTGTCAGGGGTAGGCTGAGCTGTGTTTTAGATGGGATCTACCTAGAGGCAACAGCTGTCAGGGGTAGGTTGAGCTGTTGTTTAGATGGGATCTACCTAGAGGCAACAACTGTCAGGGGTAGGTTGAGCTGTTGTTTAGATGGAATCTACCTAGAGGCAGCAACTGTCAGGGGTAGGTTGAGCTGTTGTTTAGATGGGATCTACCTAGAGGCAACAACTGTCAGGGGTAGGTTGAGCTGTTGTTTACATGGAATCCACCTAGAGGCAACAACTGTCAGGGGTAGGTTGAGCTGTTGTTTACATGGAATCCACCTAAAGGCAGCAACTGTCAGAGGTAGGTTGAGCTGTTATTTAGATGGGATCTACCTAGAGGCAGCAACTGTCAGGGGTAGGTTGAGCTGTTGTTTAGATAGGATCTACCTAGAGGCAGCAACTGTCAGGGGTAGGTTGAGCTGTTGTTTAGATAGGATCTACCTAGAGGCAGCAACTGTCAGGGGTAGGTTGAGCTGTTGTTTAGATAGGATCTACCTAGAGGCAACAACTGTCAGGGGTAGGTTGAGTTGTTGTTTAGATGGGATCTACCTAGAGGCAACAACTGTCAGGGGTAGGTTGAGCTGTTGTTTAGATGGGATCTACCTAGAGGCAACAACTGTCAGGGGTAGGTTGAGTTGTTGTTTAGATGGGATCTACCTATAGGCAACAACTGTCAGGGGTAGGCTGAGCTGTTGATGAGATGGGATCTACCTAGAGGCAACAACTGTCAGGGGTAGGTTGAGCTGTTGTTTAGATGGGATCTACCTAGAGGCAACAGCTGTCAGAGGTAGGTTGAGTTGTTGTTTAGATGGGATCTACCTAGAGGCAACAACTGTCAGGGGTAGGCTGAGCTGTTGATGAGATGGGATCTACCTAGAGGCAACAACTGTCAGGGGTAGGTTGAGCTGTTGTTTAGATGGGATCTACCTAGAGGCAGCAACTGTCAGGGGTAGGTTGAGCTGTTGTTAGATGGGATCTACCTAGAGGCAAGCAACTGTCAGGGGTAGGTTGAGCTTGTTGTTTAGATGGGAATCTACCTAGAGGCAACAACTGTCAGGGGTAGGTTGAGCTGTGGTTTTAGATGGGATCTACCTAAAGGCAACAACTGTCAGGGGTAGGTTGAGCTGTTTTATGATGGGGATCTACCTAGAGGCAACACTGTTCAGGGGTAGGTAGTGAGCTGTTGTTTAGATGGGATCTACTAAAGGCAACAACTGTCATGGGGTAGTTGAGCTGGTGTTTTAGATGGGATCTACCTGGAGGTCACAACTGTCAGGGTTAGTGTTGAGCTGGCGTTGTTTAGATGGGAGCTACCTGGAGGCAGTCAACTGTCAGGGTAGGTTGAGCTGTTGTTTAGATGGGATCTACCCTAGAGGCAGCAAACTATCAGGGGTCGGCTTGAGCTGTTGTTTAGATGGGATCGTACCTAGAAGAAGCAACAACTGTCAGGGGTAGGTTGAGCTGTTGTTTAGATGGAATCTACCTAGAGGCAGCAATGGTCAGGGGTAGGTTGAGCTGTTGTTTAGATGGGATCTACCTAGAGGCATCAACTGTCAGGGGTAGGTTGAGCTGTTGTTTAGATGGGATCTACCTAGAGGCAACAACTAGTCAGAGGGTAGGTTGAGCTGTTGTTTAGATGGGATCTACCTAGAGGCAACAACTGTCAGGGGTAGGTTTGAGCTGTTGTTTAGATGGGATCTACCTAGAGGCAACAACTGTCAGGGGTAGGTTGAGCTGTTGTTAGATGTGATCTACCTAGAGGCAGGAACTGTCAGGGTAGGTTGAGCTGTTGTTTAGATGGGATCTACCTAGAGGCAGCAACTGTCAGGGGTAGGTTGAGCTGTTGTTTAGATGGGATTCTATCCTAGAGGCAAGCAACTGTCAGGGGTAGTTGAGCTGTATTTTAGATGGGATCTACCTAGAGGCAACAACTGTCAGGGGTAGGTTGAGCTGTTGTTTAGATGGGATTCTACCTAGAGGCAACAACTGTCAGGGGTAGGTTGAGCTGTTTTAGATGGGATCTACCTAGAGGCAGCAATCAGGGGTAACTAAAGCGGGTTGATAAAGGGGGATCTACCTAGGGGCCCAGCAACTGTCGGGGTTTTGGGTTTTGAGCTGTTTTTTAGATGGGATCTACCTAGAGGCACAACTGTCAGGGGTAGGTTGAGCTGTTTTTAGATGGGATCTACCTGGAGGCAACAACTATCGGGGATAGGTTGAGCTGTGGTTTAGAGGGGATCTACCTAGAGGCAACAACTATCAGAGATGGGGTTTGAGGGTTATTTAGATGGGATCTACCTAGAGACGAACTGTCAGGGGTAGGTTGAGCTGTGTTTTAGATGGGATCTACATAAGGCAACAACTATCAGGGGGTAGGTTGAGCTGTATTTTAGAGGGGATCTACCTAGAGGAAAAAAAGCAATGGTCAGGGGTGGGTTTTGAGCTGTTGTTTAGATGGGATCTACCTAGAGGCATCAACTGTCAGGGGTAGGTTGAGCTGTTGTTTAGATGGGATCTACCTAGAGGCAACAACTGTCAGAGGTAGGTTGAGCTGTTGTTTAGATGGGATCTACCTAGAGGCAACAACTGTCAGGGGTAGGTTGAGCTGTTGTTTAGATGGGATCTACCTGGAGGCAACAACTGTCAGGGTAGTTGAGCTGTTGTTAAGATGTGATCTACCTAGAGGCAGGAACGGTCAGGGGTAGGTTGAGCTGTTGTTTAGATGGGATCTACCTAGAGGCAGCAACTGTCAGGGGTAGGTTGAGCTGTTGTTTAGATGGGATCTATCTAAAGGCAACAACTGTCAGGGGTAGGTTGAGCTGTATTTTAGATGGGATCTACCTGGAGGCAACAACTGTCAGGGGTAGGTTGAGCTGTTGTTTAGATGGGATCTACCTAGAGGCAACAACTGTCAGGGGTAGGTTGAGCTGTTTTAGATGGGATCTACCTAGAGGCAGCAACTGTCAGGGGTAGACTGAGCTGTTGATGAGATGGGATCTACCTAGAGGCAGCAACTGTCAGGGTTTGGTTGAGCTGTTGTTTAGATGGGATCTACCTAGAGGCAGCAACTGTCAGGGGTAGGTTGAGCTGTGTTTAGATGGGATCTACCTGGAGGCAACAACTATCAGGGATAGGTTGAGCTGTGGTTTAGATGGGATCTACCTAGAGGCAACAACTATCAGAGATAGGTTGAGCTGTTATTTAGATGGGATCTACCTAGAGGCAGCAACTGTCAGGGGTAGGTTGAGCTGTGTTTTAGATGGGATCTACATAGAGGCAACAACTATCAGAGGTAGGTTGAGCTGTATTTTAGATGGGATCTACCTAGAGGCAACAACTGTCAGGGGTAGGTTGAGTTGTTGTTTAGATGGGATCTACCTATAGGCAACAACTGTCAGGGGTAGGCTGAGCTGTTGATGAGATGGGATCTACCTAGAGGCAACAACTGTCAGGGGTAGGTTGAGCTGTTGTTTAGATGGGATCTACCTAGAGGCAACAGCTGTCAGGGGTAGGTTGAGTTGTTGTTTAGATGGGATCTACCTAGAGGCAACAACTGTCAGGGGTAAGCGAGCTGTTGATGAGATGGGAATCTTACCTAGAGGCAACAACTGTCCAGGGGTAGTGTGAGGCTGTTTTTAGATGGGATCTACCTAGAGGCATACAACTTGTCCGGGGTAGGTGTGAACTGTTTGTTTAGATAGGATCTACCTAGAGGGCAGCAACTCGTCAGGGGTAGGTTGAGTTGTTGTTTAGATGGGATATACCTAGAGGCAGGCAACTGTCAGCTGTAGGTTGAGCTGTGGGTTTTAGATGGGATCCTACTAGAGGCAACAACGTCAGGGGTCGGGTGAGCTGTTGTTTAGATGGGAAGCCTAACCTAAAGGCAACAAACTGTCAGGGGTTAGGTTAAGCTGTGTTTTAGATGGGCTCTACACTGGAGGCAACAACTGTCAGGGGTAGGTGTGAGCTTGTTGTTTAGATGGGATTCTCCTGGACGGGCAAGGCAACTGTCAGGGGTAGGTTGAGCTGTTGTTTAGATGGGATCTACCTAAGAGGCAGCAACTGTCAGGGAGTCGGTTGAGCTGTTCTTGTTTAGATGGGATCTACACTAGACAGACAACAACTGTCAGGAGTAGGTTGAGCTGGTTGTTTAGATGGAATATACCTAGAGAGCAGCACTGTGTCAGGGGTAGCTTGAAGCTTGTTGTTTAGATGGGATCTACCTCTAGAGGCCATCAACTAGTTCAGGGGTAGTTGAGCTGTTGTTTAGATGGGATCTACCTAGAGGCAACAACTGTCAGGGGTTTAGGTTGAGCTGTTGTTTAGATGGAGTCTACCTAGAGGCATCAACTGTTCCAGGGGTAGGTTGAGCTGTTGTTTAGAATGGGATCTACCTAGAGGCAACAACTTGTCAGAGGTAGGTGAGGATTCGAGATGTGTTTAGATGGGATCTACTCTGGAGGCAACAACTGTCAGGGGTAGGTTTGAGCTGTTGTTAAGTTAGTTAGTTAGTTAGTCGACAGATCATCCTCGTTGCACATCGAACCATTCAGTCCATAAGTGCTCGGATCCCCTCCTCAGCAAATCCCGCAGCGTGTAGCGGCTAACGACGCCAGTTCTGTGTTGGTTTATCAATCTTCTTTGGCTTCCTGCGTAGTGTTCTTGTTTGGCCACCCCTCTTTTAATTTGCTGCTCCCGCAGTCTGGCCATTGTTGTAGATTCACAGTCATCACTTGGTTCTCGCAAAAGTCTCACTTCTCGTAGAGCATTCAGAATGTCAGCCTGGTCCATGGCGCGTCCGCCCTCCACAGTAGCCTCACCTGCGAGCTTGTCAGCCCGCTCATTTCCTTGTACTCCCGCATGACCTGGCACGAAGATGAAACTAATCTTTGCCAGCCGAGACCGCTTCAGAGGCAGCAACCATTCTCTTCGGATCGACCCCTCCTCTATCCTCTTGATCATGTTCATTGAGTCGCTAAGGAAACAAGCCCTAGTGAATGTCTGTGTCTCGAGCCATGTTATTGCTTTACTTACTGCCATGACTTCCATGGTCAGGCTACTTGTGGTTTCAGTGAAAGCACCAGAGTCCTCCTTCACAATTCTTCCTCCGGCCCGAGCTGTAAAGGCCCATGAGCTTCTCACATGTCGGACGACCGACCCATCTGTGTAGATGACCGCGTCACCGTCTAGCGAATTCTCGAAAATCAACGCTTGTACTTCAGCCTCAACAGCAGCCGGATTTTCTTGTCTGCATTTTCTATCTAGTTGGATGCAAACTGAAAAGGATGTGCAGAAGTCTGTTGGCACTTGCACCCACTCCTCGCCAGGTTCTAAGTCCTCAAGTGAACACACCTGTTGAAGAATGTCTTCGGCTTGACCCATCCACGACCGTCCTCTTTTTAACCTGCTGCCCTTCACCTTCCTAATTTCACTATGCAGTGGATGTTGTGTGTTTGCGTTAATTTTTAGGTAGGCGCGTGCCCTGCAAACTTATATTCTCTCTTCAATGGTTGGAAAATCAAGAAGGTAGCGCATCGCCCTGCATGCTGTATCTCTTGTACATCCAAGAATAATGCGCATTAGCTTCATTCTGTATCCTTTCCATCCTTTCTATCTGCTTATGGCTGAGAGTCAGGATTGCCATTGCATACTCCAAAACAGACATGACCAGCCCCTCGTACAGAAGACATAGATGGCGCTGCTCACAGTTTGCTGCCGCCATCACCCGCATCGCTGCCAAACCCCGCTTGGCCTTTGTTATCACCTGGTCTATGTGCACATTATAAGCAAGGCTTCGATCAAACCGTATCCCCAGGTAATTCATTGCCTGCGTTCTTTCCACCGTCTCTGAACACAGCATTACAGTTGGTGTTGGATTGTTGACAATATGATTATTCAACGAGAACCAAGTCACTGTTGCCTTTGTTGGGTTGACCATTGCCCCAGCTTCATCACACCAAGTACTTATGCGATTGAGTTCGGTTTGTAGTTCCACAGCAACCTCCTCTCTATCCTTACCCTGACGATACACTAAAACATCATCGGCATACGACAATGTCCTGCCAGGTCCAGTGATCTGCTCACTGGTGATTCTCACTGTGTAGGCGTTGAACAGTACCGGAGATAATGGCGATCCCTGTGGTAGGCCAGGATATATTGTTGTTGGTTCCGAAGTCCAACTGCCACATCTAAAAACTACTTTCCGTTGGTAGAGGGCTGCAGCGATCCAACTAAGGAGGAATGGACTTACGTTTAGTTCAAGAAGCTGAAACATTAAAAAATCCAGTGGTACTCTGTTGTATGCGTCCTCAAGATCAATCGCTGCAGCAACGGTTTCAGTGCCTGAGTGGAAACCTTCATAGACATCATGGGCAAAGACTGCTGCATTGGTCCAGGTTTCTCTTTTTGGACGGTACCCACCCAGGGTAGGTGGGAAAACACCTTGCCTCTCTAGTTGGCTTGATATTTTCCTGGCAATTACCTTCTCCAGCAGCTTGCCTATTGTATTCTGCATGGTTATAATTCGATATCCCTGAATTTTTTTGTGGTCTTTGTCAGGCTTCGGCAAGGGAATCAGATAGCTGTGTAACCATTCCTCCTTGATGCTAGCACTCCCTATACTGTTGTTGTACATGTCTGCTAATTTCTCTAGCTCATTGTCGGTACACCTATTTATGTCGTCGTATCTTATGCCATCAGGACCTGGAGCACTGTTTTTTGATCGTCGAAGCACAGCCTTGATTTCTTTCACTGTCACTGTGTCTTCCTCCGAAGTGTTCTGGGCCTTGCATCTGTCTGAGGTGACCTCCTTGGCCAGATTTCGGCCTCCCATGTCTGTCTGGTTGCCCTGCTCAAGGTAGCGTTCAAAGAGGGCTTTGCCCTTGTCCTCGTCAGTCCTCTGCCAGGTGAGGTCAGCACCTTGGAAGTCTGAAATGCTCTTATTCTTGACTACACCACTCATGCTTTTATGTAGTCGCCAGAACAATTTCAGTGACTTGTCTGTGCTTACTCTTTGACACACCTCTGCCCATTTTTCGCTTTTAACCACCTTGACCAGTTTTTTGAAATAGCTTACTTTTGTGTGCATCTCTCTTTCTAAGTGCAAGCAGGGACTAGGATGACCAGCTCTGTTCTTCTTGGCATTTTGCCATCTCCTTACAGCACTACGCTTATCCACCCAAGCCTTCTCCACCTCGAAACTCCACCACGGTGGCTGCTCCCAGCTTTTTTTCCTGCCCTGAAACGTTCTGCGCTTGTCACGTCTTATTTTACTCACCACATCTTGCCCTGTACTGTCATACTGGAACGTCTTTACCTTTAGCTTGTGCTGCCTGGTTCTGCCTTTCTCCACCAATATGCTGCACGGGTGGTGGTCGCTGCCATGGTGTCCTAGGACACCCCATCTACACACTGTAGTGAGTGAAGGTGAAACTAGCGCCAGATCAATAGCACTGTCCTCATCGCCTGGACGGCTTGCTGTCCTGGTGACACAGCCACTGTTAATACAAACCAGGTCGATGGTTTCCAGTGCAGTCTCGAGCTCCTCCCCTTGTGTATTGGAGGAAGTGTTTCCCCATGCTCTGCCCTTAGCGTTGAAGTCACCACAGAAAATAACATTTCTCTCTTGGCCCAATATGCCACTTAAGCACTGCCACTTCTGGGCGTCCATACTCGCATTGCGGGCATAAACATTAACCAACACGAATGGTATACTGGAATGAACTCTCAACGCCTGTATTTGTATATCGTCACTGTCCCAACTGGACATGTCTAGCTCTGACGCCACCATGCTGTCGCGAACGAGAATCGCCGTTCCCAGATGTCGTCTGTTGTAGAAACATTTGAAGCCGGCAATTCGGAGTAGCTGATCGCCCAGTCTCGTCTCCTGGAGTGCTACAATGTCGTTCCTGTAAACTAGGGTTTCTAAAATAGAGCCCCGTTGTTTTACACTGGCACAGTTCCAATATAGAATACGGATGTTCCTGAGTCCTAGACGGTGACACTTGAGTCTAAAACGCCTCAAACCTCCGCGCTTACCTTGTTTCTTTTTCCCTGCGCGGCTACCACGCCGCTTCGTTATGTTGACTGCTGGCCCATCGGAAAACACACGTTGTTCCGCCATGTTGAAAAAACGTAAACACAGACTGATTTGAACCACACACGCTGCTGAAAATTCACTCAAGGATGGCTTCGCTCGATGCACGAACTCCGTAGCACCCGCGCAGATCTTGAGTAGAAACTCCTGGTTTTACATCCTGGCACACCAATTACACGCCAGAGATGAATAAATCCATCCCCGTCGCGAAAAAGTTAACGAACACAAAACAACACGACCGTCCGTCGCTATCTTGAAACCGGAAGTCGAGCTGTTGTTAAGATGTGATCTACCTAGAGGCAGCAACTGTCAAGGGTAGGTTGAGCTGTTGTTTAGATGGGATCTACCTAGAGGCAGCAACTGTCAGGGGTAGGTTGAGCTGTTGTTTAGATGGGATCTACCTAGAGGCAGCAACTGTCAGGGGTAGGTTGAGCTGTTGTTTAGATGGGATCTACCTGGAGGCAACAACTGTCAGGGGTAGGTTGAGCTGTTGTTTAGATGGGATCTACCTGGAGGCAACAACTGTCAGGGGTAGGTTGAGCTGTTGTTAAGATGTGATCTACCTAGAGGCAGCAACTGTCAAGGGTAGGTTGAGCTGTTGTTTAGATGGGATCTACCTAGAGGCAGCAACTGTCAGGGGTAGGTTGAGCTGTTGTTTAGATGGCATCTACCTAAAGGCAACAACTGTCAGGGGTAGGTTGAGCTGTGTTTTAGATGGGATCTACCTGGAGGCAACAACTGTCAGGGGTAGGTTGAGCTGTTGTTTAGATGGGATCTACCTAGAGGCAACAACTGTCAGGGGTAGGTTGAGCTGTTTTAGATGGGATCTACCTAGAGGCAACAACTGTCAGGGGTAGACTGAGCTGTTGATGAGATGGGATGTACCTAGAGGCAGCAACTGTCAGGGGTAGGTTGAGCTGTTGTTTAGATGGCATCTACCTAGAGGCAACAACTGTCAGGGGTAGGTTGAGCTGTGTTTTAGATGGGATCTACCTAGAGGCAACAACTATCAGAGATAGGTTGAGCTGTTATTTAGATGGGATCTACCTAGAGGCAGCAACTGTCAGGGGTAGGTTGAGCTGTGTTTTAGATGGGATCTACCTAGAGGCAACAACTATCAGAGGTAGGTTGAGCTGTATTTTAGATGGGATCTACCTAGAGGCAACAACTGTCAGGGGTAGGTTGAGCTGTGTTTTAGATGGGATCTACCTAGAGGCAACAACTATCAGAGGTAGGTTGAGCTGTTGTTTAGATAGGATCTACCTAGAAGCAGCAACTGTCAGGGGTAGGTTGAGCTGTGTTTTAGATGGGATCTACCTAGAGGCAACAACTATCAGAGGTAGGTTGAGCTGTTGTTTAGATGGGATCTACCTAGAGGCAACAACTGTCAGGGGTAGGTTGAGCTGTTGATGAGATGGGATCTACCTAGAGGCAACAACTGTCAGGGGTAGGTTGAGCTGTTGATGAGATGGGATCTACCTAGAGGCAACAACTGTCAGAGGTAGGCTGAGCTGTTGATGAGATGGGATCTACCTAGAGGCAACAACTGTCAGGGGTAGGCTGAGCTGTTGATGAGATGGGATCTACCTAGAGGCAACAACTGTCAGGGGTAGGTTGAACTGTTGTTTAGATGGGATCTACCTAGAGGCAACAACTGTCAGGGGTAGGTTGAGCTGTTTTAGATGGGATCTACCTAGAGGCAACAACTGTCAGGGGTAGGATGAGCTGTTGTTTAGATGAGATGTACCTAGAGGCAACAAATCTGACATACATGCATGCCAGAGCTGGACACAATAACCTTTGAGGTGTACAGCTGAGTGTGGTGCATACCCCCCAAAAGAAGAATGATAAAGATAAATGAGAAGGAAAAAAGGAAGATGACATGAGAGCAAAGGTATAGGTTACAGACAAACTGTGAGAGTGTTACTTGACAGAACATAACATAAACTAACTGGTAAACTATTGATGCAGACAGCTGTGAGAGTGTTACTTGACAGAACATAACATAAACTGACTGGTAAACTATTGATGCAGACAGCTATTAGAGTGTTACTTGACAGAACAGAACATAAACTGACTGGTGAGCTATTGATACAGACAGCTGTGAGAGTGTTACTTGACAGAACAAATCATAAACTGACAGACAGCTGTGAGAGTGTTACTTGACAGAACATAACATAAACTGACTGGTAAACTACTGATGCAGAAAAAACAACAATACCTGAGAGTGATCCAGCCTGGTTTAATAAATGGTATGGTTGGACTTGAGGACTTCCCCCTGAATGAGTTTGAAGCACTGGGCTGCTAGCTAACTGAATTAATGCTGTTCCCACAGGCCTGACTTGAAAAGAGTTTGGCTGGAAGGCCACTAGCTGTGAGCCTTGTGCGGCGGGGATGGCCGCTACAGGCTGGCCAGGGTTGAAGGGCACTGGTTGACTATAGTTCAGTGTTAATGATGCAGGGTGGTGGCCGTTTGAAGATGCTAGCATTGTTGACTGTGGTTGCTGAGGGTGGTGATGAAGCTGCTGCTGTTGATGCTGCTGGGGTTGTGTAGATGGTTGGTACTGACTTTGAATAAACGATGTGGGTACAGTTTTTAATGTGCATGTTGATGATAATGGATTTGATGGTGTCACAGGATAAGTTAAAGGATTTCCTATACTAGTCGTATAAAACACAGCTGGTTGAGGCTGTTGCTGTTGTGGCTGATGATGATGATGGTGGTGGGATGATGGAGGTGGTTGTGAAAGGGCTAATGGTGGAGTTGGAGATGAAACAGGGACGGTATAGTAAGTTCCTTGAGGTGTGCTTCCAGCAGACGTGAACTGGGCTTGGTGAGTGGGCAGGATGGTGTGCTGTGACTGCTGCGGTTGCTGCTGCGTCAGCTGAGGTTGAGAGTAGGTCAGTATAAGATGCGGGGCTCCTGGAGCGGTCATTGTGGCTGATGTGCTCATGCTTCCTGCCCTGCTGACCATCACTGTGTCGGGGACAGCTCCGTAGTGATAGGCCGCGGGGCTAAACTCGAGACAGTGTGCAGGATTTCCTCCAGCCACAGCCTGCTGGTAAGGTGATGCCACCATCTGATACCCCCCAGCACCGGGTACTGCAGGCACGCCAATCGCTGGCATGGGCACAGTTGTTTGGCCCTGGCCATCCACTGGGGCCGGCTGCAACAGCTGCTGTCCTTGTCCTTGGGGGTATGAGAATGTAACATATCGGATCTGCTGTTGACCTGCTGGCGAGGGTGCAGCGAAATACTGGCCCTGAGGACAGGTGTACAAGTGTTTATTTGTACATAAACTTTATCATTCTATCTCATTCACAAGCAAGCAACAAATCTTATGTTGTACGGTTACTTTTTATGTTATCAAAATTCTTTCTAAATGGTCTTTATACCTTCAGTCCCAGACAAAGATTCATTGTACTAACTGTATTCTAGATGTTTCTGTCCCAGTTGTTTCTGTAAATGGTTCTATCCCAGTTGTTACTGTAAACATTTCTGTCCCAATTGTTACTGTAAATGTTTCTATCCCAGTTGTTTCTGTACCAGTTGTTACTGTAAACATTTCTGTGCCAGTTGTTACTGTAAACATTTCTCTCTTAGTTGTTACTGTAAACATTTATGTCCCAGTTGTTACAGTAAAACTTTCTAACCCACTTGTTTCTATTCCAGCTGCTACTGTAAATATTTTTGTCCCAATTGTTTCTGTCCAAGCTGTGACTGTAAATGTTTCTGTCCCAGATGTGACTGTAAATGTTTCTGTCCCAGATGTGACTAAATGTTTCTGTCCCAGATGTGACTGTAAATGTTTCTGTCCCAGATGTGACTGTAAATGTTTCTGTCCCAGATGTGACTAAATGTTTCTGTCCCAGCTGTGACTGTAAATGTTTCTGTCCCAGATGTGACTGTAAATGTTTCTGTCCCAGATGTGACTAAATGTTTCTGTCCCAGCTGTGACTGTAAATGTTTCTGTTCCAGATGTGACTAAATGTTTCTGTCCCAGATGTGACTGTAAATGTTTCTGTCCCAGATGTGACTAAATGTTTCTGTCCCAACTGTGACTGTAAATGTTTCTGTCCCAGATGTGACTGTAAATGTTTCTGTCCCAAATGTGACTAAATGTTTCTGTCCCATATGTGACTAAATGTTTCTGTCCCAGATGTGACTGTAAATGTTTCTGTCCCAGATGTGACTAAATGTTTCTGTCCCAGATGTGACTGTAAATGTTTCTGTCCCAGATGTGACTAAATGTTTCTGTCCCAGATGTGACTAAATGTTTCTGTCCCAGCTGTGACTGTAAATGTTTCTGTCCCAGATGTGACTGTAAATGTTTCTGTCCCAGATGTGACTAAATGTTTCTGTCCCAGATGTGACTGTAAATGTTTCTGTACCAGATGTGACTAAATGTTTCTGTCCCAGATGTGACTGTAAATGTTTCTGTCCCAGATGTGACTAAATGTTTTTGTCCCAGATGTGACTGTAAATGTTTCTGTCCCAGATGTGACTGTAAATGTTTCTGTCCCAGATGTGACTGTAAATGTTTCTGTCCCAGATGTGACTAAATGTTTCTGTCCCAGATGTGACTAAATGTTTCTGTCCCAGATGTGACTAAATATTTCTGTCCAGCTGTGACTGTAAATGTTTCTGTCCCAGATGTGACTGTAAATGTTTCTGTCCCAGATGAGACTGAATGTTTCTGTCCCAGATGTGACTAAATGTTTCTGTCCCAGATGTGACTAAATGTTTCTGTCCCAGCTGTGACTGTAAATGTTTCTGTTCCAGATGTGACTAAATGTTTCTGTCCCAGATGTGACTGTAAATGTTTCTGTCCCAGATGTGACTAAATGTTTCTGTCCCAGCTGTGACTGTAAATGTTTCTGTCCCAGATGTGACTGTAAATGTTTCTGTCCCAGATGTGACTAAATGTTTCTGTCCCAGCTGTGACTGTAAATGTTTCTGTCCCAGATGTGACTGTAAATGTTTCTGTCCCAGCTGTGACTGTAAATGTTTCTGTCCCAGATGAGACTGAATGTTTCTGTCCTAGATGTGACTAAATGTTTCTGTCCCAGATGTGACTAAATGTTTCTGTCCCAGCTGTGACTGTAAATGTTTCTGTTCCAGATGTGACTACATGTTTCTGTCCCAGATGTGACTGTAAATGTTTCTGTCCCAGATGTGACTGTAAATGTTTCTGTCCCAGATGTGACTAAATGTTTCTGTCCCAGCTGTGACTGTAAATGTTTCTGTCCCAGATGTGACTGTAAATGTTTCTGTCCCAGATGTGACTAAATGTTTCTGTCCCAGACGTGACTGTAAATGTTTCTGTCCCAGATGTGACTAAATGTTTCTGTCCCAGATGTGACTGTAAATGTTTCTGTCCCAGATGTGACTAAATGTTTCTGCCCCAGCTGTGACTGTAAATGTTTCTGTCCCAGATGTGACTGAATGTTTCTGTCCCAGATGTGACTAAATGTTTTTGTCCCAGCTGTGACTGTAAATGTTTCTGTCCCAGACGTGACTGTAAAAGTTTCTGTCCCAGATGTGACTGTAAATGTTTCTGTCCCAGATGTGACTGTAAATGTTTCTGTCCCAGATGTGACTAAATGTTTCTGTCCCAGCTGTGACTGTAAATGTTTCTGTCCCAGATGTGACTGTAAATGTTTCTGTCCCAGGTGTGACTAAATGTTTCTGTCCCAGCTGTGACTGTAAATGTTTCTGTTCCAGATGTGACTAAATGTTTCTGTCCCAGATGTGACTGTAAATGTTTCTGTCCCAGATGTGACTAAATGTTTCTGTCCCAGCTGTGACTGTAAATGTTTCTGTCCCAGATGTGACTGTAAATGTTTCTGTCCCAGATGTGACTAAATGTTTCTGTCCCAGCTGTGACTGTAAATGTTTCTGTCCCAGATGTGACTGTAAATGTTTCTGTCCCAGCTGTGACTGTAAATGTTTCTGTCCCAGATGAGACTGAATGTTTCTGTCCTAGATGTGACTAAATGTTTCTGTCCCAGATGTGACTAAATGTTTCTGTCCCAGCTGTGACTGTAAATGTTTCTGTTCCAGATGTGACTAAATGTTTCTGTCCCAGATGTGACTGTAAATGTTTCTGTCCCAGATGTGACTAAATGTTTCTGTCCCAGCTGTGACTGTAAATGTTTCTGTCCCAGATGTGACTGTAAATGTTTCTGTCCCAAATGTGACTAAATGTTTCTGTCCCAGATGTGACTGTAAATGTTTCTGTCCCAGATGTGACTAAATGTTTCTGTCCCAGCTGTGACTGTAAATGTTTCTGTCCCAGATGTGACTGTAAATGTTTCTGTCCCAGATGTGACTAAATGTTTCTGTCCCAGATGTGACTAAATGTTTCTGTCCCAGCTGTGACTGTAAATGTTTCTGTCCAAGATGTGACTGTAAATGTTTCTGTCCCAGATGTGACTGTAAATGTTTCTGTCCCAGATGTGACTAAATGTTTCTGTCCCAGCTGTGACTGTAAATGTTTCTGTCCCAGATGTGACTGTAAATGTTTCTGTCCCAGATGTGACTGTAAATGTTTCTGTCCCAGATGTGACTAAATGTTTCTGTCCCAGACGTGACTGTAAATGTTTCTGTCCCAGATGTGACTAAATGTTTCTGTCTCAGCTGTGACTGTAAATGTTTCTGTCCCAGATGTGACTGAATGTTTCTGTCCCAGATGTGACTAAATGTTTTTGTCCCAGCTGTGACTGTAAATGTTTCTGTCCCAGATGTGACTGTAAAAGTTTCTGTCCCAGATGTGACTGTAAATGTTTCTGTCCCAGATGTGACTAAATGTCTCTGTCCCAGATGTGACTAAATGTTTCTGTCCCAGATGTGACTAAATGTTTCTGTCCCAGCTGTGACTGTAAATGTTTCTGTCCCAGATGTGACTGTAAATGTTTCTGTCCCAGATGTGACTAAATGTTTCTGTCCCAGACGTGACTGTAAATGTTTCTGTCCCAGATGTGACTAAATGTTTCTGTCCCAGATGTGACTGTAAATGTTTCTGCCCCAGATGTGACTAAATGTTTCTGCCCCAGCTGTGACTGTAAATGTTTCTGTCCCAGATGTGACTGAATGTTTCTGTCCCAGATGTGACTAAATGTTTTTGTCCCAGCTGTGACTGTAAATGTTTCTGTCCCAGATGTGACTGTAAAAGTTTCTGTCCCAGATGTGACTGTAAATGTTTCTGTCCCAGATGTGACTAAATGTCTCTGTCCCAGATGTGACTAAATGTTTCTGTCCCAGCTGTGACTGTAAATGTTTCTGTCCCAGATGTGACTGTAAATGTTTCTGTCCCAGATGTGACTAAATGTTTCTGTCCCAACTGTGACTGTAAATGTTTCTGTTCCAGATGTGACTAAATGTTTCTGTCCCAGATGTGACTGTAAATGTTTCTGTCCCAGATGTGACTAAATGTTTCTGTCCCAGCTGTGACTGTAAATGTTTCTGTCCCAGATGTGACTGTAAATGTTTCTGTCCCAGATGTGACTAAATGTTTCTGTCCCAGCTGTGACTGTAAATGTTTCTGTCCCAGATGTGACTGTAAATGTTTCTGTCCCAGCTGTGACTGTAAATGTTTCTGTCCCAGATGAGACTGAATGTTTCTGTCCTAGATGTGACTAAATGTTTCTGTCCCAGATGTGACTAAATGTTTCTGTCCCAGCTGTGACTGTAAATGTTTCTGTTCCAGATGTGACTAAATGTTTCTGTCCCAGATGTGACTGTAAATGTTTCTGTCCCAGATGTGACTAAATGTTTCTGTCCCAGCTGTGACTGTAACTGTTTCTGTCCCAGATGTGACTGTAAATGTTTCTGTCCCAAATGTGACTAAATGTTTCTGTCCCAGATGTGACTGTAAATGTTTCTGTCCCAGATGTGACTAAATGTTTCTGTCCCAGCTGTGACTGTAAATGTTTCTGTTCCAGATATGACTAAATGTTTCTGTCCCAGATGTGACTGTAAATGTTTCTGTCCCAGATGTGACTAAATATTTCTGTCCCAGCTGTGACTGTAAATGTTTCTGTCCCAGATGTGACTGTAAATGTTTCTGTCCCAAATGTGACTAAATGTTTCTGTCCCAGATGTGACTGTAAATGTTTCTGTCCCAGATGTGACTAAATGTTTCTGTCCCAGCTGTGACTGTAAATGTTTCTGTCCCAGATGTGACTGTAAATGTTTCTGTCCCAGATGTGACTAAATGTTTCTGTCCCAGATGTGACTAAATGTTTCTGTCCCAGCTGTGACTGTAAATGTTTCTGTCCCAGATGTGACTGTAAATGTTTCTGTCCCAGATGTGACTGTAAATGTTTCTGTCCCAGATGTGACTAAATGTTTCTGTCCCAGATGTGACTGTAAATGTTTCTGTCCCAAATGTGACTAAATGTTTCTGTCCCAGATGTGACTGTAAATGTTTCTGTCACAGATGTGACTAAATGTTTTTGTCCCAGCTGTGACTGTAAATGTTTCTGTCCCAGATGTGACAGAATGTTTCTGTCCCAGATGTGACTGAATGTTTCTGTCCCAGATGTGACTAAATGTTTCTGTCCCAGCTGTGACTGTAAATGTTTCTGTCCCAGATGTGACTGTAAATGTTTCTTGTCCCAGATGTGACTGTAAATGTTTCTGTCCCTGATGTGACTAAATGTTTCTGTCCCAGATGTGACTGTAAATGTTTCTGTCCTAGATGTGACTAAATGTTTCTGTCCCAGATGTGACTAAATGTTTCTGTCCCAGATGTGACTGTAAATGTTTCTGTCTCAGATGTGACTGTAAATGTTTCTGTCCCAGATGTGACTGTAAATGTTTCTGTCCCAGCTGTGACTGTTAATGTTTCTGTCACAGATGTGACTAAATGTTTCTGTCCCAGATGTGACTGTAAATGTTTGTCCCAGATGTGACTAAATATTTCTGTCCCAGCTGTGACTGTAAATGTTTCTGTCCCAGATGTGACTGTAAATGTTTCTGTCCCAGATGTGACTGTAAATGTTTCTGTCCCAGATTTGACTAAATGTTTCTGTCCCAGATTTGACTAAATGTTTCTGTCCCAGATGTGACTGTAAATGTTTCTGTCCCAGATGTGACTAAACATTTCTGTCCCAGCTGTGACTGTAAATGTTTCTGTCCCAGATGTGACTGTAAATGTTTCTGTCCCAGCTGTGACTGTTAATGTTTCTGTCACAGATGTGACTAAATGTTTCTGTCCCAGATGTGACTGTAAATGTTTGTCCCAGATGTGACTAAATATTTCTGTCCCAGCTGTGACTGTAAATGTTTCTGTCCCAGATGTGACTGTAAATGTTTTCTGTCCCAGATGTGACTAAACGTTTCTGTCCCAGCTGTGACTGTAATGTTTCTGTCCCAGATGTGACTGTAAATGTTTCTGTCCCAGCTGTGACTGTTTAATGTTTTCTGTCACAGATGTGACTAAATGTTTCTGTCCCAGATGTGACTGTAAATGTTTGTCCCAGATGTGACTAAATATTTCTGTCCCAGCTGTGACTGTAAATGTTTCTGTCCCAGATGTGACTAAATGTTTCTGTCCAGATGTGACTGTAAATGTTTCTGTCCCAGATTTGACTAAATGTTTCTGTCCCAGATTTGACTAAATGTTTCTGTCCCTTATGTGACTAAATGTTTCTGTCCCAGCTGTGACTGTAAATGTTTCTGTCCCAGATGTGACTGTAAATGTTTCTGTCCCAGATGTGACTGTAAATGTTTCTGTCCCAGATGTGACTGTAAATGTTTCTGTCCCAGATGTGACTAAATGTTTCTGTCCCAGCTGTGACTGTAAATGTTTCTGTCCCAGATGTGACTGTAAATGTTTCTGTCCCAGATGTGACTAAATGTTTCTTTCCCAGATGTGACTGTATATGTTTCTGTCCCAGATGTGACTAAATGTTTCTGTCCCAGATGTGACTGTAAATGTTTCTGTCCTAGATGTGACTAAATGTTTCTGTCCCAGCTGTGACAGTAAATGTTTCTGTCCCAGATGTGACTGTAAATGTTTCTGTCCCAGATGTGACTAAATGTTTCTGTCCAAGGAACAACAAAAGTCTGGGAGTCGCGACTGGACAGGCCCACTCCCTGGGTGTCAAGAAGGTATAAGAGCCAACACATTCGGCCAGTCGGGACCCTTCTGGTGATCAGAAACTTCCTGTCGTGCTTGCTGCAGCGGCGGTGCAGAATAACAATTTATGTGTGAACTATGGCATAAAGTAACAATTTATGCATACGTTGTGGCACAAAATAACAATTTATCTGTGATCTGTGAAGTAAAGTAACTGATTTGTTTGTGGACTGCAGCATAAAGTAACAGATAATTGTGTGAACTTGAGAGTAACAGAAACATATATTGAACTGTGATGTAAAGTACCAGATTTCTGTGAAATGTAAAGTTAAATACACCTCTCCAAACTGTGTGTAGTAACAGTAAACTGCTGGAGAGTTAACACATTTTAGCGACTGTGATTGTAATGTTACATTTGTGTAATATCTTTTTCCTTAACAGAAACCTGCAAACACGATATTACTTAACAGATGTATGCATGAAATATGTCACATAATAGTCACCGCATGAATATGTCACAGAACAGATGCCTAGCATGAAATATGTCACAGAACAGATGCCTGCATTGAAATATGTCATGCCTGCATGAAATATGTCACATAACAGATGTCCAGAAGGGGGGGGGGGGGGGGGGGGGGGGGGAAGAAAGAAGATGTCAAATAACAGTGGCCTGTGAGAAAAATGACAATACACGTCATGTCTCTGCTATCTTGACAGTAAAGTAAAATACACACCTGTGCAAACTGTGACGGTGACGTGTACATGGACTGGATGTGTGGAATTACTGCTGGCACAACTGGGATGGCCTGCCCTGGCATGACACCAGGTAGGGCTCGCTACCTTGGTCTAATGTTCCTAGAGAGTTGCAGCAAGTCTAGCTGTACAAGTCAGGTATATTGTCCTGCAGTTAAAACAAGTCAGACAGTTTACAATCTGGATCCTTTAAACTCATCATCATCAAGTGCCATGATGATAAGTTTGGCCAGTCATGGTTCACTATCTCATACAATCCACCAATCTTAGATCAGCTTTGTGTTCTGGTCCCAATTATGTCCTGTGGCACAGCCATCCAGGTATTTATGTCTCTGCCTTCCCTTGGCATTTTCCCCCATCAATTTTGCCAGTTGTCATTTGAAACTACAACATGTAAATCTCAGTTCAATGCAGCAATTAAATAGTGAATGATACCTCATGGCAGATGCTCCTCAAACATGATGACAATTTATTTATACTCTGCCATAGGGTTTAGAGGTTTGTAGACAATTTACCTTCTTCATCACGTCTACTTCCCATAAAAATATCCAGCCCCATTTTAAAACTTCAAATGGTCTAGTCAACACTGGTATAACTTTCTGAAACCTATGGTGCTATTTCAATGATTAGACAGCATGGCTGTCTTCACCCTGCTCAGCATGCTCTGTGAGTCGATCACAATCATGATACATGTTTGCTGTTTGTTCTCCAGCCTGTAGGCAACACACATGATTTCTGAGACGATTGCTACACACATCTTGAACTACTAGAGTAACCAGCAATGAGTGCCTGGAAACGGCTAATGAGAATAGAAAAGTATACACAAATACATGGAGACAAACAATGTTCTTTGGTTATGTAATGAGGAGTGATGTTTTGGAAAACATCATGAGATGTGGACAAACTGCAGTAGAAGAGGCCAGGACTGACCAAGAGAAATGGTGCTGGATGAACTGGGGAAGTGACATGGGGGAGTATCAACAGAATAGATCAAGAACACCAAGTCAGAGATCTGTGGAGATGCAGCCTGGGGTTTATATAATGAAATGTCACATATACCTCAGCAGAAACAGCATCCCCTACTTTCAGCACAACTTTACTGCCAAGGCAGATAGAGAACCATCAATCATAGAAATAAAGAGTTAAAGAGAAATTTGCATTTTTCAGTGGGGAAAACAGCTTGGCTGATTACCGTAAACTTGATATCAAAGTTTGGCAAAACATTATTTATAATTTTCATCTGATATAATAAAGGATTTATTAAAAATATAACAACACTGCTCACTACAAAAGAAATTCTGATAAGTGAATCAGTAACAAATGCAAACAAAGTAATAGATGAAATGAAAGAATGCAAGTTCAAATGTAACTGTTGGAGCATCCACATACAATATTTCCTTATAAAAGAGCACCTAGTCTAAAATGGACATGGGCAGTATGTGTACAAGTTTTCAAACGCTCTGTGTAGAAGCCCTGTTTAAAGCCTTGAGTAGACATTATTTCAAGCCTAGTGTACAAGTTTGTTAAAGCTATGTAGCAAAGGTCATGCAATATTTTAGAGGTCAGCATGGCAGAGAGGTTTAAGATCCTCGCGCTCACACTTGACTGCACCTATGGTGGAGTAGTGGGTTCATTCCTCACACCGGTCATTTGGGCTTACATGTCCACGTCCCACTCAGAAAGCCATGGCAAGCTAATGAACATAAATAAATTGCCTAGAAAATCAAGCTGGTGTTGACTACAACATCCTGCAAAGGACACACAACATAAAGACGTCTGAAAGCCATGTGTAGAAGTTGTTGACATCACTGCTGTAGACATTGTGTACAACTTTGTCAAGTGTCATGTAGACATTGTGTACAGCTCTGTCAAGTGTCATGTGGACATTGTGTACAGCTCTTTCAAGTGTCATGTGGACATTGTGTACAGCTCTTTCAAGTGTCATGTGGATAATGTGTACAGCTCTGTCAAGTGTCATGTGGACAATGTGTACAGCTCTGTCAAGTGTCATGTGGACATTGTGTACAGCTCTTTCAAGTGTCATGTGGATAATGTGTACAGCTCTTCAAGTGTCATGTGGACAATGTGTACAGCTCTTTCAAGTGTCATGTGGACAATGTGTACAGCTCTGTCAAGTGTCATGTGGACAATGTGTACAGCTCTATCAAGTGTCATGTGGACAATGTGTACAGCTCTGTCAAGTGTCATGTGGACATTGTGTACAGCTCTTTCAAGTGTCATGTGGACATTGTGTACAGCTCTTTCAAGTGTCATGTGGATAATGTGTACAGCTCTTTCAAGTGTCATGTGGACAATGTGTACAGCTCTGTCAAGTGTCATGTGGACAATGTGTACAGCTCTGTCAAGTTTCATGTGGACATTGTGTACAGCTCTGTCAAGTGTCATGTGGACATTGTGTACAGCTCTGTCAAGTGTCGTGTAGACATTGTGTACAGCTCTGACAAGTGTCTTGTGGACATTGTGTACAGCTCTGTCAAGTGTCATGTGGACATTGTGTACAGCTCTGTCAAGTGTCATGTGGACATTGTGTATGGCTCTGTCAAGTGTCATGTGGACATTGTGTACAGCTCTGTCAAGTGTCATGTGGACATTGTGTACAGCTCTGTCAAGTGTCAGGGACATTGTGTACAGCTCTGTCAAGTGTCATGTGGACAATGTGTATGGCTCTGTCAAGTGTCATGTGGACATTGTACAGCTCTGTCAAGTGCCATGTGGACATTGTGTACAGCTTTGTCAAGTGTTGTGTAGACATTATGTACAGCTCTGTCAAGTGTCATGTGGACAATGTGTACAGCAATGTCAAGTGTCATGTGGACACTGTGTACAGCTATGTCAAGTGTCGTGTAGACATTGTGTACAGCTCTGTCAAGTGACATGTGGACAATGTGTACAGCTCTGTCAAGTGTCATGTGGACATTGTGTACAGCTCTGTCAAGTGTCATAAGGACATTGCGTACAGCTTTGTCAAGTGTCCTGTAGACATTGTGTACAGCTGTCAAGTGTCATGTGGACAATGTGTACAGCTCTGTCAAGTGGACATTGTGTACAGCTCTGTCAAGTGTCATATGGACAATGCGTACAGCTCTGTCAAGTGTCATGAGGACATTGTGTACAGCTTTGTCAAGTGTTGTGTAGACATTGTGTTACAGCTCTGTCAAGTGTCATGTGGACAATGTGTACAGCTCTGTCAAGTGTCATGTGAACATTGTGTACAGCTCTGTCAAGTGTCATGTGGACATTGTGTACAGCTTTGTCAAGTGTTGTGTAGACATTGTGTACAGCTCTGTCAAGTTTCATGTGGACAATGTGTACAGCTCTGTCAAGTGTCATGTGAACATTGTGTACAGCTCTGTCAAGTGTCATGTGGACATTGTGTACAGCTTTGTCAAGTGTCATGTAGACATTGTGTACAGCTCTATCAAGTGTCATGTGGACAATGTGTACAGCTCTGTCAAGTGTCATGTGGACATTGTGAACATTGTGTACAGCTTTGTAAAGTGTCGTGTAGACATTGTGTACAGCTCTGTCAAGTGGAAATTGTGTACAGCTCTGTCAAGTGTCATGTGGACATCATTAACAGCCATGTGTAGAAGACTTTAAAAGCTGTGTTGACCTTTAAAATTGTGTGTAGATCTTTGAAGTCTTGAAATGACATTATGTAGTCCTGCATAGATCTTCAACATCTTGAGTAGACATTATTTAAAGTTTTATGTAGATATTTTAAGACGTGTAGACATTATTTAAAGTCTTTGAAGAGACAGTATTTAAAGTCTTGCTTAGATATTTTAAATGAGTAGACATTAAGATATTTTAAATGAGTAGACATTATTTAAAGTTTTGAGTAGATATTTTAAGTCTTGTGTAGACATTACTTAAAGTCTTGTGTATAAGTTGTTGCAATAATTTTGTACAAGTTGTACAAACTTTACAGCCTTGTGCTGTCAACATTTAAAGTCTTAGAAGAGACAGTATTTAAAGTCTTGCGTATATATTTTAAGTCTTGAGTAGACATTGTTTAAAGTCTGGAGTAGATATTTTAAGTCCTGTGTAGACATTATTTAAAGTCTAAAAGTTGCTTAAAAGTCGACAGGGTCGACTTCATTGCACCAGGTTTTATCACATATGGCTCAGTTTCTTTCCGCAGCGAACTGCCGAAAGCGTCGCACAAAGCACAAACTCCGTAGCTTCAGCAATGACCCACGGGAGCCTCTGAAAAAATGCACTCGTGAACCAAAGGATGCAGCCCGGAATCAAACCTACAATCTTTGGAGCAGCAGGCAAACTGGCTTGACCACTTCGCCATAGAGACTCCCGATATTTAAAGTCTTTGAAGATACATTATTTAAAGTCTTTTATAGAAGTTGTTGCAATAATTTTGTACACTTGTTTAAATCTCTGTGCAAACTTTACAGCCTTGCGTTACCAACATTTTAAGTCTTAGAAAAGTTTTAAAGCCTTGGAAATAAGTTTCTTAAAGCCTTGCGAAGACCTTTTTATGCCACATTTATATTCAAACAAACCAGGCATATGGTTAAGCAATACTCACAGTCTGGTATACAACTTGGGCAGGGGGCGGCTGTGTCTGTGGCTGGACCATGAACGGGGGTGGGCAGGTGGGGTCAAAATGGTAAAGCGTGCCATCGGCATTTACATGAGGTTGCACTGAGAAAGACCAAATTACAACCAAATAAGAACAGATGAAAATTTTGTAGTCATAAAATTGTTTCTGACATCAGGACACACTCCATAAATAGATGACCAGAAAAATTAACATTGTATATAGGTTCTAAGACAATGATAAAACTGTCAAATTAGGCATCAGCGGCAGGTACTGGGAAAAGATTAAGCTGTAATCAATTAAACACGGACAAATTAGCATTATTACATAATTAAACAATGAGAACATACTAAGACTGTCTAAATCGGGTATCAGCAGAACCCAATAAACAAACAGATTACCATAAAAGAAACATTCAATAACAGCTCTGACTAAATAATCAAATGCTGTATGTAAAACTGAGTCAGTTTGCAATTGGAAAAAGTCCAAATGGAAGAAGTCAAAATGGTGACAATAAGACAACAGATTAACATACAGATATATTTCCTGAGTTTGGAAAAAGGGCTTCCTGGTGCGCAAACAAATATTGTTTGGTTGATTAACAATCCAGACAAAGATCACAGATGCTGTTTCTTTCAATGAGATCCCAGGAGAAGAATTACAACAATTACACCATTCGCATAACATTAGAACCTCTTGAATTTCAAAAGCACAAAGCTGCCTTGGAGATTTATGACAGAAGCAGAAGAATGAGTTGAAACTACCCTAGCTGGGCTAGTTGAAAACTGGATACAAGTAGATCAAATAAATATAGATGTGACCTACATGTTAGTGAAATCAGAACAAGTTATCACCTCCCAGAATGAAGACAAGAAGCAGCAAGAGTGAGTAATCTGCTACCACATGCTTACTACAGGTACCAAGAGAGTAATTTACCACCACATGCTCACCTGCAGCACCAGACAGTCATACAAGATGAATAGATGGAACAGCAAGTAGTGCTCACAGAATCAGATGTTGTGCATGTGAGGACTGATTCCAATCTGGAAGAGTGGGTATGTATATACATACATATGGATATACTACTAACACCACCATCAACCCTGGCTTTGGAGTTGACATGCAGTACCCAGACAATTCAGTAGGGTCACTCAAGCAAGTAAAGAGGTGTGCTCAAATTATGAGGCAGAAATCACCACACTGGAGAGGCCTAAGGACTTTCTTCTAGACAGCAACTGACATCATTATATTCACTGCCTCACTGCCTGCTGTTGGCTACAGAAAACAGTAGTATGGATCCAAAATTATGATAAATCTAACTGCAGACAAGACAGTCACACATAACAAGACTGGAATAATTATGCAGTAGGTATTGAGCCATTTTATCGTACCTGATAATGGCAAGGCAGACAAGCTAGTAAAAGAGAAATCTAGACAAGAACAACCATGTAGAGCAAACTAGTCTCAAAACAGCCAAGCAGCTAATAATAACTATAAATAGACATTTTGTTGAACAAATTTACCCGTAAACGTTTTTTTTTTTTTTTTTCACCCAATGAATTTTGTATACTTTTCTTAACTCTTATATTCAAAAGCAAAAATGAGTTTTTCAAATGCTTTGTCAAATGTTCAGGTTGTACACCCACTATGTAGCCATGATAAATATGTGTGCTCTCTGTATTCTAACCTTTGTTGTTCTATCCATTCCAATCAACAACCATCCATCCATCATGTGCCATCACCGATAAGCGTGGGCAGTCATGTTCTGCCATCTCACCCGATCACCAGAGTCGTGGATCAGCTCCATGTGTCCTGTCTCAACCATGCCACGTGGCCAAGCCATCCAAGTATTTACTTCTCGGTCTTCCCGTTGATCTCTTCCCTTCGATCTTGCCAGTTGTCACCAAGTTCTCCAAGTCATTGCTTCTCATAAAAGTTTAACTGTCTACGTCTAATGACTCTAATCAGTTTACGATCTTATTTGTTTCTTGAAGGACTTGTTCACTGGTTTTTCTGTCTGTCCATGGTATTCTACTGCATTTTCCTCAGAAACCACATTTCCACAGACATCAGATGTTTTTCAGCTTGACTGCTCATTGTCCACGCTTCACATCCATACAAAAGTACAGGTTCTATGTAGCACTTCAACACTCTTTTTCTCGTTTCAATTGATATCTTTTTATTGGTCAGTATGTTTTTCATCTTGCAAAAGGCTACCTTCGCAATGGCAATTCTTGTTCTAATCTCTTCAAGGCATCTCCCATCAGATGTTATGACTGTTCCGAGATAACTGTACCGATTCACTTGTTAAGAATATGCCCATTTACTTGTATATTACATTGTGGTATTTCCTTCTTCCTAGTGACGACCATAATCTGTGTCTTCTTACAATTCAATTCTAACCCTAGTTGTTCACTGTGTGCAACAACCGCATCTACTAAATGTTGCAGGTCCTGTTCATTGTCTGCAATCAAGACTGTATCATCTGCATATCTAATGTTATTGATGTATCGTCCCCCAATGTTGATTCCTTCCATATCTTCTATATTTCTGAAAATATTTTCACTGTACAGGGAAAAAAGATCTGGAGACATTACACATCCCTGTCTCACACCTCTCTTAATAGGCTGATATTGACCTACTTCATTATCAATTCTTATGGCAGCTTGTTGTTTCCAGTATGTGTTTTTTACAAGTCTAAGGTCTTTTCCATCAGTTTGTAGATCTTCAAGCATCCTTATCATGTCGACATGTCTCACTTTATCGAAAGCCTTTGTGTAGTCAATAAAGCAAGAGGTGTAGATCTTTGTTTACTTCTATAGAACGTTCAATTACTGTTCTCAGTATATACACAGCATTTACTGTACCCTTGCCTTCTACAAACCCACATTGTTCCTCTCCTATTTCAGGTTGTATTTTCTTCCTAACTCTTTGCATGATAATTCTTAGCAAAATCTTCGTGATGTGACTCATTATACTAATTGTTCGATGTTGATCACATTCCAAGGCTCCTGATTTCTTTGGGATTGCAATAAATACAGAATTACATAATTCATGAGGTATATCTCCAGTATCATATATGGTATTCAGGAGTCTGGTAACTTTATCTATTCCATATTCTTCTAAAGCATTAATCATTTCTGTTGTGATGCTGTCTGAACCGGGGGTCTTGCCAGATTTCATATGGTTAAGAGCATTCTGAACCTCCATCTTCAAAATTGATGGTCCTTCATTATTATTTTGAATATCATACTGTTCTTTTCTGTTATCATCATAAAGGTTTTTCACATAATCTGACCATACATGTAAAATCTGATCTTTTTCTATTATGATTTTTCCATCTTTTGTCTTTAGGCAGCCTGCTGATGTATGTGTTCTTTGATTAGTAAGCTCCTGAATTCTTTTGTGAATTAGTTTTGGTATTTTTACTGTTGTGTTGTTTTTCAATTTCTATGCAATTTTTCTCTGGAGCCATGCTTCTTTTGCCTCCTTACATAATGTTCAGACTTTTCATTGAATTTCTTTATATTAGACAGGATTATTTTTGTTCTGTCTTCTTGTTTCCATTAGCTGTAAAATTTCTTCAGTCATCCATGTCTACGACCCACTTTCTTTAATTTTGGAATAGTTTTTTGCTGCAGCTAAACTGATTATAACTATCTTCAACATTTCCCATTGATCATCCACATCTTTGAAATAGGATCTCTAGATCAGACAATATATCAAATTTGTTCTTTACTTCTATGTTAAAATTATCTTGTATTTCTTTGTCAGTTTTCAATTTTTTTTAATTTAGTGTTTCCGGTTGTATACTTGACTTTCTTTAACTTTACCATCAATATGCCTGTAATTAATCTGTGATCACTGTAACAGTCAGCATTGGAACTGTTTTTGCGACTGTCAGTGCATTTCAAAACCTTCTGCTAATCAGGATGTAGTCTATCTGGTTTTTAATGACATGTTGACTGCACAGTGATTCCTGGGTACTGAATAACACTCTTTTCCACCCATACAAGTATATGTTTGCTTCGAAAATATGAATACAATATGCAGTGAAATATACCAGGCAATAAAACATACAACAATTTGTCGGTGGCTTCTGTGTGTAAATTCATCAAGGGAATACATTGTTTGGGACTATAAAACTGTTGAAACCTGTCTAAATCTAGCAAATACAACACTGCATAAAAATATGATTGCATAGACTAGTATAAGAAGCCACTGTCTGGCCCTACACATTGTCTGATATTTCATTTAGTCATGTTTGAGGTGGCATTGTTATACGTTAGCTCAGGGTGTGTCTAACAGGTCATGGCCAGTGTCTGAATGTTCTTTCCAAATCAACATCTACATCACATCCATGCTTCACACATAACTCTACACTCTCTTGTACGAGGTAAGATTAGATCAGGGAAGGAAGGGTGGAAGGATAGGGAGGGATGAAGAAATGCTGGAAGGGAGGGAGGAATGAAGAAAGGGTGGGAGGGATGAAGAAAGGGTGGGAGGGATGAAGAAAGGGTGGGAGGGTGAAAAGGTGGAAGGGAGAGAGGGAGGGAGGAAGAGTGGAAGGGAGGAAGGATGGAAGGGAGAGAGGGAGAATGGAAGGAAGGGAGGAAAGGAGGAAGGAGGGAGGGAGGGAGGGTGGGAGGGAGGGAGGGAGGGAGGGAGGAAGGAAGGAAGGAAGGAAATGTTTAAAAACAGGGACAACAATATAATTTATGTTTTAAAAGAAACAATTTATACAAGCATCACCCTCTACAGTAAAACAAGACACAATATCGAGCTTTGTAAGAAATCAAGAAATCAGTGATTCTCAAATTATACACAGAATTGTCCACAGTAAAACATGAGAAATTACAACATTTTCTAAACCAGTGATTCTCAAATGGTACAGGCAGTTTTTTTTTTAAACCCCCATAGTAAAACATGGCACAATATTACTAAATAAAACGTTGACATTCAAATGCACAATTAACAACCTTCTTCTGCCCATTATCCCTTGTAGGGGCAAGGGCCTCCAACCAACTCCTATCTTTCGCTGTAACCTGCAGCTCTCTCTCTCTCTCTTTCTCTACATCCTCCACATATTATCCATCTCTCTCTAAGCATCTTCTCTGTGTTTTTGGGTCTCCCTCTATTGTGCATGCCCTGTGGGTTCCAGTGGAAGAACTTTCTAGATATACTATTCTCAGGTTTTCTCAAAATGTGACCTATTCAGCACCAGCATTTTTTCTTAACCTGTTGAATTGTCTTTCCATTAGATCTGCATTTGTGATTTTATCATGCCAGTTTTGCATTTAGTAACCTTTAATGAATGTTTGTTGCTCATTAGTAACTGTTTAATTGATTCTCCAACAGTAAACATCCTTCCTAAATGTTATTCCATGTCAGTAATAGTTTTACAATTTAAATATATATGATACTCATTGAAAGATGCACAAACAAGTCTGCACTGGTGTCAATAAGCTATATATATATACATACACACAGAATTGCAACAGTTGCAATGAAAGCTGGATAGTCAGGTTAGCATTTATGCAATGGAAGTGGCACATACAAATCTGCAGTGCAGGCAACGAAAGTGAAACAGTCAAGTTAGTACTGGATGCAATGAAAGTTGCACATAAAAGTGCGCACAATATACAATGAAAGCTTCATATATAGATTTGCACTGGTTGCAATGTACACTGCACATATGGACTAGTTGCAACGATGGAAGAATAGTCAAGTTAGCACTACTATGACAGTTGCATATATAGTTTATGGTGGGGGAAACATGTTCGGAATTGCCATGATATGTCAATAGTGGGAAAGATTATATTAAAGCAGTGGTAGGAAATAGTTTAAGCCTCTAATGGGAAACATGCTGAGGCAGTCATGGGAAATATAATGGTAAGTCCGTAGTGAAGAAACATTATGTTAAGGCAGTGGTAGGATACTATGGTAAATCTGTAGTCGGGAAACATTATGTTAAGGTAGTGGTAGGAGATACAATGGTAAGTCCATAGTGGGGAAACATTATGTTAAGGTAGTGGTAGGAGATACAATGGTAAGTCCATAGTCGGGAAACATTATGTTAAGGTAGTGGTAGGAGATACAATGGTAAGTCCATAGTGGGGAAACATTATGTTAAGGTAGTGGTAGGAGATACAATGGTAAGTCCATAGTGGGGAAACATTATGTTAAGGTAGTGGTAGGAGATACAATGGTAAGTCCGTAGTGGGGAAACATCATGTTAAGGTAGTGGTAGGAGATACTATGGTAAGTCCATAGTGGGGAAACATTATGTTAAGGTAGTGGTAGGAGATACTATGGTAAGTCCATAGTGGGGAAACATCATGTTAAGGTAGCGGTAGGAGATACTATGATAAGTCCATAGTGGCGAAACATTATGTTAAGGTAGTGGTAGGAGATACAATGGTAAGTCTGTAGCGAGGACACGTCATGTTAAGGTAGTGGTAGGAGATACTATGGTAAGTCCATAGTGGGGAAACATTATGTTAAGGTAGTGGTAGGAGATACAATGGTAAGTCCATAGTCGGGAAACATTATGTTAAGGCAGTGGTAGGAGATACTATGGTAAGTCCATAGTGGGGAAACATTATGTTAAGGTAGTGGTAGGAGATACTATGTTAAGTCCATAGTGGGGAAACATCATGTTAAGGTAGTGGTAGGAGATACAATGGTAAGTCCATAGTCGGGAAACATTATGTTAAAGTAGTGGTAGGAGATACTATGGTAAGTCCATAGTGGGGAAACATTATGTTAAGGTAGTGGTAGGAGATACTACGGTAAGTCCATAGTGGGGAAACATTATGTTAAGGTAGTGGTAGGAGATACTACGGTAAGTCCATAGTCAGGAAACATTATGTTAAGGTAGTGGTAGGAGATACTATGGTAAGTCCATAGTCAGGAAACATTATGTTAAGGTAGTGGTAGGAGATACTATGGTAAGTCCATAGTCGGGAAACATTATGTTAAGGTAGTGGTAGGAGATACTATGGTAAGTCCATAGTCGGGAAACATTATTTTAAGGTAGTGGTAGGAGCTACCATGGTAAGTCCATAGTGGGGAAACATTATGTTAAGGTAGTGGTAGGAGATACAATGGTAAGTCCATAGTGGGGAAACATTATGTTAAGGTAGTGGTAGGAAATACAATGGTAAGTCCATAGTGGGGAAACATCATGTTAAGGTAGTGGTAGGAGATACAATGGTAAGTCCATAGTCGGGAAACATTATGTTAAGGTAGTGGTAGGAGATACTATGGTAAGTCCATAGTGGGGAAACATTATGTTAAGGTAGTGGTAGGAGATACTACGGTAAGTCCATAGTGGGGAAACATTATGTTAAGGTAGTGGTAGGAGATACTATGGTAAGTCCATAGTGGGGAAACATTATGTTAAGGTAGTGGTAGGAGATACTATGGTAAGTCCGCAGTGGGGAAACATTATGTTAAGGCAATGGTAGGAATTCAAGAACAATACAGAGTGACTCTGAAAAATAGGCACGATGCAATAGCTGAAATACAGAGTATAAATGAACAATGGGAAATGTTAAGAGACTCCATTCATCAAACTAGCAAAGAAATATTACTGGAGAGAAGCCAAAAAGCTAAGAAAAAAATGGATAAATGAAGAAATCTTAATGCTGATGGACAAAAGGAAACAGAATAAAAATTACAAACAAAAATATGCTAAGATAAATAAAGAAATAAGAGATAAATGTGTGAAGGCAAAAGAAAGTTGGTTAAACGAGCAATGCAAAAAAAAAAATTGAATTAAATTCCATTAAAGATCCAAAAAATATGCACAGATAAATCAGTGAGCTCACAGGAAGAAAAATAAGAATAAATACAGGGTGTTTGAAATCAAAAACAGGAAAGATATTATTGGAAGAAGGTGCTATAATGAAGAGGTGGAATGAGTATATAAGAGAATTATATAATGGAGAAAGGGAAGAATTAACAGAAGAAAGTAACTTAGAAGGCCCACCTATTCTAAAAGAAGAAGTCACTGACGCCATGAAACATATGAAGAAAGGAAAAGCAGCTGGGCCAGATGAAATCACAGTAGAAGAATCAGAAGTATTGGGAGAATTTAGAGTAGACATATAAACCAAAATGTTGAATGATATTTACAGCAGTGGATATTTACCGAGCGATATGCTGAAATCTGTATTTATAGCTAAACCAAAAAGACCAGGAGCAATTGAATGCGAAGATTTCCATACAATTAACCTCATAAACCATGTCACTAAGCTTCTATTAAAATTATAATGAGAAGAACAAGAAAGAAAATAAAAATGGACATTAGTGAAGAACAGTTTAGATGGTTTTGTGGAAGGAAAGGGTACAAACAATGCAATATATGTATATATTTCCAACACTAATAGAAAGGTCATTAGAGACACAAAAAGACATATATTTGTGCTTCATAGATTATACTAAAGCATTTGATAAAGTAAAACATGATGAACTCATTAAAATGTTGGAAGATATCAACATTGCTGTGAAAGATTTAAGAATAATAAAGAATATTTACTGGAACCAAGTGGCAGCAATTAAAATAGGAAATAAAGAAGGTAGTTACGAAGAGACAAAGCCAGGAGTAAGACAGGGGTGCGTCTTGTCACCGGATCTCTTCTCCCTCTATAGTGAAGTAATAATGACAGAGATCAAAGAGAAGTCAGGAATACTAATCGGAGGTTATAATATAAACAATATACGCTATGCAGATTACACAGTATTGGTAGCGGAAAATGCAACAGACCTACAACAATTGTTGGACACTGTAGTAACAGAGAGTGCCCAGAAAGGAATCTCCTTGAATATCAAAAAAACAGTAACAATGGTGATATCAAAGAAAATGGTGACACCAAAATGTGACATAGAAATAGAAGGGGAAATTCTTAACCAAGTGGATAATTTTAAATACCTAGGGGCACTTATAACATCAGATGGAAGATGTACAACAAACGAACGAACAGACTTTATTTTCAAAGGGTAACGAATTGGGCACGCAGGCCCGTCTTACACTCGGCCCTTCCAATCACTCATCTTTCTTTCATCAACAGTGCATAGGAAAAAACATTGTCACATGAATTTTGTAAACATAAACAATGCATATTACTATGTTATGTAACACATCCACCACCCACCCACACATTCCCCATTCACTCCAACTCCTCCACCCAACCACACACATAGCCCACACACACATACATTCCCCCACCCATCCACCACATCCCTACACCTACACATCTCCCCACCCACACACACCACTCACCCACCACACATCCCATCCACCCACACCCCAAGCACACATACATTCCCCAACCCACACATCCCCCACCCACACACATCTTCCCACCCACTCACATATTCTCTACCCGTCCCATTACCCACCAACAATCACTCACCCACATATCCTCCTCCACCCACACACCTCCAACCACCCAGCCAAACACACATTCCTCAGCCACAAATCCCCCACGCACACACACATCTGAACACCAACTCACATATCCCGCACCTACCACACACAAATTCTGAACCCACCCACATAATCTCCCATCTCCCCCAGTCCACTCACAGATCCCGAGCCCACCCCTACAAACATCCCCCACCATCTCCTAACCTACACACACTCACCCACCCTCATATCCTCTACCCACCCACACATCCTCTACCCACCCATCTCCCAACCAAACATCCCTTAACCACACACCCTTACTCACATACAATCACCCACCCACACATCCTCTATGCAACAACACATCCTCCACCCACCCATCCCCCCGCCACACATCCCTTAACCACACATCCCTACCCATATACACACACATCCCCACCCACGCACAATCTCCCCACCCATGGGTAATCTCAACAGAGATTAAGAGCAGAATAAGGCAGGCAAAAGCCGCATTTCAGAAAATGAAGAGTATCTTATGCAATAAGTCACTATCAATAAATGTAAGAAAGAGAGTGCTGAAATGCTATATAGAACCAGTTTTGCTGTATGGCAGCGAATCTTGGAATGTAAATGAACAAATTAGGAAGAACTTAGAAGCAAAGTGGTTTCTGAGACGAATGTTGTGAATTCCTTGGACTGCCAGAGTAACTAACAACGATTGCCTAAAAGAGGCTAATGAAACTAGAACACTATATTCAACAATAAGAAAGAGACAAACAGCTTTCTTTGGTCATGTGATGAGAAGAGAGGCATTTGAGAATATCGTGAGAAGATTGAGGGGAAGAGAGGCAGAGGCAGACCAAGAAAAATGATGCTGGACAGATTGAGACTGTGGCATGGAGGAATATCATTAGCAGAGTTGATCCAGAACACCAAAGACTGGGATCTGTGGAGAGACGAACGCCTATGCCGGCTGGCAGGGCACTTGTTGATGATGAGTGGTAGGAGCTACCATGATAAGTCCGTAGTGAGAAAACATTATGTTAAGGTAGTGGTAGGAGATACTATGGTAAGTCCATAGTGGGGAAACATTATGTTAAGGTAGTGGTAGGAGATACTATGGTAAGTCCATAGTCGGGAAACATTATGTTAAGGTAGTGGTAGGAGATACTATGGTAAGTCCATAGTGGGGAAACATCATTTTAAGGTAGCGGTAGGAGATACTATGGTAAGTCTGCAGTGGGGAAACATTATGTTAAGGTAGTGGTAGGAGCTACCATGGTAAGTCCATAGTGGGGAAACATTATGTTAAGGTAGTGGTAGTAGCTACCATGGTAAGTCCATAGTGGGGAAACATTATGTTAAGGTAGTGGTAAGAGATAACAATGGTAAGTCCATAGTGGGGAAACATTATGTTAAGGTAGTGGTAAGAGATACCATGGTAAGTCCATAGTGGGGAAACATTATGTTAAGGTAGTGGTAAGAGATACAATGGTAAGTCCATAGTGGGGAAACATTATGTTAAGGTAGTGGTAGGAGCTACCATGGTAAGTCCATAGTGGGGAAACATTATGTTAAGGTAGTGGTAGGAGCTACCATGGTAAGTCCATAGTGAGGAAACATTATGTTAAGGTAGTGGTAGGAGATACTATGGTACGTCCGTAGTGGGGAAACATTATGTTAAGGCAGTGGTAGGAAAAAATATGATAAATGAAATGGGAGAAATAAAATGTTACAGCTGTAACAGCTGTTGCAGGAAATTAAAAAAAAAAAGAGTGTTATAGTGCCGTATAGAACCCAAGCTGATATATAAATGTAAAACACGGACAATAAGCAGACAAGCTTAAAAGCATCTAATGGTAATGAAAATGAGGTTACTGAGGAAAATGCAAAGAATACCAATGGACAGATAGAAAAAAAAAAGCCAATAAGCAAGTACTACAACTGTTTCGAGAAATTAGGTGTAGACAGCAAGATTTTTTTGGCACATTATGTGGAGAAATATACTTGACAACTTAGTGACAACTGGCAAGGGGAAGGCAGAGAAATAAATAGCTGGATGGCTTGACCACAAGGCAACTGAGACAAGAACACAGAGCTGGTGATCATGGCTGGTGATCCTGTGAGGTGGTGAACCACGACCTCCCCCTGTACTTATTGCATGGCACATCATGATGATAATGTGGTAGAAAATAGCATGATAAGTGAACAGCGGGGAAATGTTATGTTAACGCAGTGGTAGGAAAAACCATGTTAAGTCTATATAAGGAAAAGCTATTTTAAGTGTACAATAGAAAATGCAGTGTTAACTTGGTAAAGGTAAAATGCCATATAAAATCTTCAGTCAAAAATGCTGTGGTAGGCCTATAGTCAGAAAATGCATGTTAAGTCTACAGTCAGAAATATCATGTAATAATACAAACACCATGAGAAGTCTATGGCAGGGAATTCCATTTTTAATTTGTGTATAAAATGCAACATCATGTTGCATCTGTGGATGGGACACATTAGAAATGATTATTTGGTTGGCTAGAGGGGGACAGAATCACAACAGATCTATGCCAACATATTTACTTTTAGATTCTCTATGTAGGAGCTGAGCCCTCTAGAATATATACATGAGAAATAAAACCAAACAGCAATAGTATACACACAACATGTGCACACCAGCATAGCATATGTGTTCACAGACAACAGCTTCATTACAATGAAACACTGACAACAACACAGGTGCAGAAATCATGTCCATGGTTCAAAGATATCAGCTACTTTCCTACAACAGAAGCCACTAATCAGACAAACATTGACTGGGGTGCTCATCTGCCCAGTGTCTGGTGAGCTGTTTGGTGTGGAGCAAGTTACTGTCTAGGTTACTACTCCATATGTGGTTAATTGCTTGGTGTCAGCAAGTGTGTATCTTAGTCATTGCTTCATGTGTGGTAACTGCTTGGTGTGGAGCAAGTATGTCACTGCTTCATGTGTGGTAACTGCTTGGTGTGGAGCTAGTATCCTAGTCATTGCTTCATGAGTGGTAATTGCTTGGTGTGGAGCAAGTATCTTAGTCACTGCTTCATGTGTGGTAACTGCTTGGTGTGGAGCTAGTATCTTAGTCATTGCTTCATGTGTGGTAACTGCTTGGTGTGGAGCAAGTATCTTAGTCATTGCTTCATGTGTGGTAACTGCTTGGTGTGGAGCAAGTATCTTAGTCAATGCTTCATGTGTGGTAACTGCTTGGTGTGGAGCAAGTATCTTAGTCACTGCTTCATGTGTGGTAACTGCTTGGTGTGGAGCTAGTATCTTAGTCATTGCTTCATGTGTGGTAACTGCTTGGTGTGGAGCATGTATGTCACTGCTTCATGTGTGGTAACTGCTTGGTGTGGAGCTAGTATCTTAGTCATTGCTTCATGAGTGGTAACTGCTTGGTGTGGAGCAAGTATGTCACTGCTTCATGTGTGGTAACTGCTTGGTGTGGAGCAAGTATGTCACTGCTTCATGTGTGGTAACTGCTTGGTGTGGAGCTAGTATGTCACTGCTTCATGTGTGGTAACTGCTTGGTGTGGAGCTAGTATCTTAGTCATTGCTTCATGAGTGGTAACTGCTTGGTGTGGAGCTAGTATCTTAGTCATTGCTTCATGAGTGGTAATTGCTTGGTGTGGAGCATGTATGTCACTGCTTCATGTGTGGTAACTGCATGGTGTGGAGCTAGTATCTTAGTCATTGCTTCATGAGTGGTAACTGCTTGGTGTGGAGCAAGTATGTCACTGCTTCATGTGTGGTAACTGCTTGGTGTGGAGCAAGTATGTCACTGCTTCATGTGTGGTAACTGCTTGGTGTGGAGCTAGTATGTCACTGCTTCATGTGTGGTAACTGCTTGGTGTGGAGCTAGTATCTTAGTCATTGCTTCATGAGTGGTAACTGCTTGGTGTGGAGCTAGTATCTTAGTCATTGCTTCATGAGTGGTAATTGCTTGGTGTGGAGCTAGTATCTTAGTCATTGCTTCATGAGTGGTAACTGCTTGTGTGGAGCAAGTCATAATTCTTAGTCACTGGTGTGGAGCAAGTCAGTATTTTAGTCATTAGTGTGGAGCAATTCACTATCTTAGTCATTAGTGTGGAGCAATTCAGTATCTTAGTCATTAGTGTGGAGCAATTCAGTATCTTAGTCATTAGTGTGGAGCAATTCAATATCTTAGTCGTTAGTGTGGAGCAATTCAGTAGCTTTGTCATTGGTGTGGAGCAATTCAGTATCTTTGTCATTAGTGTGAAGCAATTCAGTATCTTTGTCAGTCATCTTAGAACTCATGGCTCCATACTTTCAACACCACTGGATGAAATGAATGGTCATCATCATTCTTGATGGACAAACAACATCTTTGTCATTAGTGTGAAGCAATTCAGTATCTTTGTCATTAGTGTGAAGCAATTCAGTATCTTTGTTATTAGTGAGAAGAAATTCAGTATCTTTGTCACTAGTGTGAAGCAATTCAGTATCTTTGTCACTAGTGTGAAGCAATTCAGTATCTTTGTCACTTGTGTGAAACAATTCAGTATCTTTGTCACTTGTGTGAAGCAATTCAGTATGTTTGTCATTAGTGTGAAGCAATTTAGTATCTTTGTTACTAGTGTGAAGCAGTTCAGTTTCTTTGTCATTGATGTGGTTACACATTAGTATACTGATATGGAGTAAGTCAGTATCTTAGTCACTAGTAAGAAGCAAGTCAATATCTTAGTCAATGGTATGAAGAAAATCAATATTTTAGTCTCTGGTATAGAGCAATTAAATATCTTAGTCATTGGTATGGAGCAAATCAATATTTTAGTCATCGGTATAAAGAAAGTCAATATCTTAGTCGTTGGTATGAATAAAGTCAGTATCTTAGTCATTGGTATGAAGAAAGTCAATATCTTAGTCACTGGTATGGAGCAAGTCAGTATCTTAGTCATTGGTATGGAGCAAGTCAGTATCTTAGTCATTGGTATGAAAAAAGTCAATATATTAGCCATTGATAGGAAGCAAGTCAATATCTTAGTCATTGGTATGGAGCAAGTCAGTATCTTAGTCACTGGCTAGGAAGCAAGTCAATATCTTAGTTACTGGCTATGAAGAAAGTCAATATCTTAGTCTCTGGTATGAAGCAAATCAATTTCTTAGTAATTAGTATGAAGAAAGTCAATATCTTAATCACTGGTATGGATCAAGTATCAGTATCATAGGCATAGGTATGAAGAAAGTCAATATGAGTCCTTAGTGTGCAACAAGTCAGTATCTTAGTCAATGGTATGGCGAAAGTCAATATCTTAGTAATTGGTATGAAGAAAGTCAATATCTTAGTTACTGATATGGAGCAAGTCAGTATCTTATTCACTGGTATGAAGAATCTAGAGACCATCAATCGTGAAAGAGAGTGGGTTGAAGTTCCGGATGACATGACGGACTGGCACAATGTAATAATAACACTGGGTCGTGAGAGCAGAGAATGGGCAGCGGGCCGCACTGAGTTTGAAGTGCAACAGCTGATCCAGAGCAACACACATCAAGGTGACATAGTCATCTACACCGATGGGTCAGTGGTGAGAAACAGACGTAGTGGCTGGGGCTTTATTGCAAAGGCTAATGGGCAAGTCTTGAAAAAGGAGAGCCTGGCATATGAGACTACGACCTCCAGCATGAGAATGGAGGTGGAGGCAGGAACAGCAGCATTCCGGTGGCTAGAGGAGACTACAAGCAACACACGTTGTGTTCATTACGGATTCAAAGAATATGCTTAGCAAGGTGGAAAAAGGAATGTTTCATGTGGAATGGCTCTCGTCGCTTCAGAGGTCACAGATTGTGAGAATTGTATGGATATTTTGCCCTGGCCATGCGGGTGTACGGGGGAATGAACAGGCTGATAGGCTAGCAGGGAATGCACCTCTTGGTGGTATCTTGCCTATGGACAAGGGGGAGGCGGTCGTGCGCTTGTGGGACCAGGTGGAAAAGGCAGAGGAACAGATTGAGAACCCATATGTGGAAAGAATGAGATTGCGGGGGATCAGCAGGGGTTCTGGAAGAATCTCAAAACTGAGAGGGAAGACCAGGAGAAAATTTAATCATATAGCGGTGGGAATGATTAGTAGTATGACTCTTCGCTGGCTGTTGAATGAGGGGACTGAGCACGTATGGGAATGTCCTGAGTGCAGTGATGTCAGTTACTTGACTCAACTCAGCTCAACTGGTATGAAGAAAGTCAATATCTTAGTCATTGGTATGAAGAAAGTCAATATCTTAGTCATTGGTATGAAGAAAGTCAACATTATAGCCACTGGTGTGGAGCAAATCAATATCTTAGTCATTGGTAAGAAGAAAGTCAATATCTTAGTCACTGGTATGAAGAAAGTCAATATCTTAGTCATTGGTATGAAGAAAGTCAACATTATAGCCACTGGTGTGGAGCAAATCAATATCTTAGTCATTGGTAAGAAGAAAGTCAATATCTTAGTCACTGGTATGAAGAAAGACAATATCTTAGTCATTAGTATGAAGAAAGTCAATATCTTATTCATTAGTATGAAGAATGTCAATATCTTAGTCATTAGTATGAAGAAAGTCAATATCTTAGTCATTGGTATGGTGCTAGTCAGTATCTCAGTCATTGGTATGGAGCTAGTCAATAGCTTAGTCACTGGTATGGAGCAAGTCAATATCTTAGTCATTGGTATGGAGCTAGTCAATAGCTTAGTCAATGGTATGGAGCAAGACAATAGCTTAGTCACTAGTATGGAGCAAGTCAATAGCTTAGTCACTGATATGGAGCTAGTCAATATCTTAGTCATTGGTATGGAGCTAGTCAATATCTTAGTCACTGGTATGGAGCTAGACAATAGCTTAGTCACTGGTATGGAGCTAGTCAATAGCTTAGTCACTGGTATGGAGCTAGTCAATAGCTTAGTCACTGGTATGGAGCTAGTCAATATATTAGTCATTGGTATGGTGCTAGCCAGTATCTCAGTCATTGGTATGGTGCTAGCCAGTATCTCAATCACTGGTATGGAGCTAGTCAATAGCTTAGTCACTGGTATGGTGCTAGTCAGTATCTCAGTCATTGGTATGGTGCTAGTCAGTATCTCAGTCATTGGTATGGAGCAAGTCAATAGCTTAGTCACTTGTATGGAGCAAGTCAATATCTTAGTCATTGGTATGGTGCTAGTCAGTATCTCAGTCATTGGTATGGAGCTAGTCAATAGCTTAGTCACTGGTATGGAGCAAGTCAATATCTTAGTCATTGGTATGGTGCTAGTCAGTATCTCAGTCATTGGAATGGAGCTAGTCAATAGTTTAGTCACCGGTATGGAGCAAGTCAATAGCTTAGTCACTGGTATGGTGCTAGCCAGTATCTCAGTCATTGGTATGGAGCTAGTCAATAGCTTAGTCATTGGTATGGAGCTAGTCAATAGCTTAGTCACTGGTATGGAGCAAGTCAATATCTTAGTCATTGGTATGGTGCTAGTCAGTAACTCAGTCATTGGTATGGAGCTAGTCAATAGCTTAGTCATTGGTATGGAGCTAGTCAGTATCTTAGTCATTGGTATGGTGCTAGTCAGTATCTCAGTCACTGGTATGGAGCAAGTCAATATCTCAGTCATTGGTATGGTGCTAGTCAGTATCTCAGTCATTGGTATGGTGCTAGTCAGTATCTCAGCCACTGGTATGGAGCAAGTCAATATCTCAGTCACTGGTATGGAGCAAGTCAGTATCTCAGTCATTGGTATGGAGCAAGTCAATATCTCAGTCACTGGTATGGAGCAAGTCAATAGTTTAGTCACTGGTATGGTGCTAGTCAGTATCTCAGTCACTGGTATGGTGCTAGTCAGTATCTCAGTCACTGGTATGGTGCTAGTCAGTATCTCAGTCACTGGTATGGAGCAAGTCAATATCTTAGTCACTTGTATGGAGCAAGTCAATAGCTTAGTCACTGGTATGGAGCAAGTCAGTGTCTTAGTTATTCTTCGATATGTGGAGAGTTGCTCTGTGTGAAGCAAATCAGTATTGAATGCAATAAGCATTTTAAGAAATGGTTGCACCTGAGGTTATTACATTTCTGTACATTGTTTCTTGCTAATTAATCAGCTTATGTAGTTACTGAACCTGACCTCAAAACCTCACTTTCTTCTGCTTTTTCTGTAAAATGCCACTCTATAAAAACTGGTCAATCATGTACTTTTGTTTATTCCCCAGAAATTTGATTTAGTTACTTATGTTTTTTTTTTAAAAAGGGGGTGGGGGGGGTGAGAGGACATAAACTGACCAACCTAATGTGACACATGTACAGAACAAATCAAATTAGAATGTGGAACAAAACTACTATTGTGACACATGTACAGAGCAAATCAAATTAGAAGGTGGAACAAAACAAGCTGTCACCAAAAGGGTCCAGCAAGCAAACATGACTTACGTTTACACATTGATAAAGTTTACACATTGATAAAGTTTACACATTGATAAAGTTTACACACTGATAAAGTTTACACATTGATAAAGTTTACACACTGATAAAGTTTACACACTGATAAAGTTTACACATTGATAAAGTTTACACATTGATAAAGTTTACACATTGATAAAGTTTACACATTGATAAAGTTTACACATTGATAAAGTTTACACACTGATAAAGTTTACACACTGATAAAGTTTACACATTGATAAAGTTTACACACTGATAAAGTTTACACATTGATAAAGTTTACACACTGATAAAGTTTACACACTGATAAAGTTTACACATTGATAAAGTTTACACACTGATAAAGTTTACACATTGATAAAGTTTACACACTGATAAAGTTTGCACACTGATAAAGTTTACACATTGATAAAGTTTACACATTGATAAAGTTTACACACTGAAAAAGTTTACACATTGATAAAGTTTACACATTGATAAAGTTTACACATTGATAAAGTTTACACATTGATAAAGTTTACACATTGATAAAGTTTACACATTGATAAAGTTTACACACTGATAAAGTTTACACATTGATAAAGTTTACACACTGGGTACATCAGCTCGAGAAAACTAGCCAAAATAAAAAGCCAAGCTGCTGTGTCTATGTTAAGCAAGCACGGGCCAGCATTGCCAATGGCGGTAATGAAAAATCTGGCACTAGACAACAAGGAATTGCTGGCCACTCAGAGACTTACTTGTGAGCGGGTTGATAATTAGACTGCCCACTGGTATGCTATTGTAGTCGCTGGACACTAGGTAGGCTAACTGAGGGCACTGCAGTGCTAAAAACAATGACAACTCAGCTGTAGACACACGGGTGATGTCACAAAATGGCTGAGTTAATGTTAATAAATACTTACTTTGCTAACAATCCAGGACAACCTACAACTGCTCAGTTTTACCTGGAGATGCCAAGAGCATGTTGTACTGTTTGTCCCAGCAGGACTTGTGCTGGTCGTGATTTGATTCCACATCTGAACAGCTTGCCATCATCATCATGCACCATCACAACAAGTGTGGGCGGTCATGGTTTGCCATCTCACACCATCACCACAGTCCTGGATCAGGCTTGTGTTCTTGTCCTCATTATGCCATGGGGTTAAGCCATCCAGGTATTACCTCTTTGTCTTTCTCTTAATCTGTTCCTATCAAGTTTACCAGCTGTCACTAAGTTTTCAAGTTTATTTCTACTCATAACATGCACAAATAATCTTGGCCGTAGTCTAATTTCTCTAATAAATTTACACTTTTGTTTATCATTCCTTATATTTTCCACAGAAACCACATTTATAGGACCATTTGATATGTTTCTCTTCGACATGAGCTTACCAGTTCATTTCTGTTATCTTCATCTTCTCTGTTCTCTTGTATCATACCATTATCATGAAACTGTACTGTCCACTCTATTGTTTGTATATTACACGGATATGCATGTATGACACACAACAAGGATGTCAATGCCAATATGCCCTAAGTACTATTACCCCTGTCCTTGCCTTATAGAGCATTTTGAAAGCAAAATTAACACCTCTAGTGTCACAAGACTTCAACCACCAACATTAGAACTGTCAACTCTGCACTATA
Source organism: Cepaea nemoralis (assembly GCA_014155875.1). Lineage (NCBI taxonomy): Eukaryota > Metazoa > Mollusca > Gastropoda > Stylommatophora > Helicidae > Cepaea > Cepaea nemoralis. Next base: position 469,105 of record JACEFZ010015633.1, on the reverse strand, counting down.
AATTCACATTCAAATCATGAACATGCAGTCTTCCTTACAGTTTCAGAATTGCTAGAAACTCAATTTTTTCAGATACAATACAAAGAAACACCAACAAAAACAGCATAAACAGAAATGTAATTATGATGCATATCATTGTCTATACCACCAAAAAGATAATGGCACAGAGACTCATGTATCCTCATTAGCCAAAAAGCAAGATGTGTGGAATAATAGAGACCAGACTGCTCTGGCATGGTTAGGACAGACATAAACACTGTGTCCAGAAGCATCCTCCTGCTAGAGGTTTGTGATGTGACAGAGGTTTGTGATGTGACAGAGGTTTGTGATGTGACAGAGCCATCACATTTTGTAGGCCTGAATGTATGGAGGAATAGGTGGCCAATCCTTCCCTCACTTAGCAATCGAGGAGCCCAGGCTTAGAACACTTATCTGACTGTGCTCATGACATTATCAACGCAGTTTCCTATTAACTTCGATTGTCTTGACAGACAGAAATATCTTCTTCGATTGTCTTGACAGACAGAAAAATATCTTCATGAAGGTTTCTTTAATATTCCCTGGCGCAGGGATTTAAAGGAAACAAATATCTTCATGAAAGTTTTTATAATGTTCTCTAGCGCAGGGATTTGATGGAAAGAAATATCTTTGTGAAAGTTTCTTTAATGTTTCCTGGCACTGGGATTTGATGGAAATAAATAAATAAACGTTTCAAAACAAATGGGAACGGCAGCAAACAGTGAACTGGATACTTACACTGAGAAAGTGGGGATGGACTGGCGTCAGGCGTGGATCTGGATATGTGTGAGTGGTCACCTGGGAAACATATCGGCATCGGCATCTGACAACCTGTGTGAGGCATGGGCGGACTTCCATAGTGTGTGTTGGGAGAATCTTTCAGAGACTCTGAGAAGACAACCAGTGGGAATTATTAGCACAGGTATTTTTGTCAAGTAAAATAACTGACACAGATAATCTGCTCTAGCAGAAACTATCACAGCAGCAATATAATGTTAAATTATAATGAATGATGTGAAACACCTCGTAAGGTCAATAAGACTAAAGCTATCATTCTTAAATCTATGACTGGTTACCATCATAATTAAGATGAATCAATGTATGCATAAAATCCTTCAGTTATACTAACAAAACAATATTTAATTAACTCCTTTATTCTATAGTTAAGATATACTTTGAATATTATCTTATAATTAAGATAAAGCAATATTTGATAAATTAAACAGGAGCTATAATTAAGAAAAAACAATCTATGATTAACCTCATTTAGCTATAACAATGATAAAGCAATCTATGAGGAACATCATTATGGTATAACAAAGATAAAACAACCTGTCATGACATCCCATAGATTATACTTAAGAATAAATGATTTACAATAAACCACACCTTAAGCTATAACTATGATAAAATAATCTATGATGAACCTTCTTAATGTCATAATTAAGATAAAACAATGTTTGCCAAACCCAACAGGGGTTATAGTTAAGATAAAACAATCTATGATTAACATCTTTAACGATAACAACAGCAATCCATATTGAACCTCCTCAAGCTGTAATAAAGATATCAACAATCTGTCATGAATTCCCACATGCTAAATTTAAATCCGAACAATGAACTTCAGCTATAATTAATCTACGATTAAAACCCATAAACTATGATTTAAGAGAAATCTATGTTAAACCCTGTTAAACTATACTTACAATAATATATTATTCAAGAATGTATATTCAACTACTGCCCTTTGCATCCTCTGTCCAAGATAACATTATAACTTCTACCATAATAATGGACATCTCATGGTCACACAAAGAAAACATACTAAACAAGTAAAAGAAAAAAGTGCCCACAACATAATGATGTAATCAGAAAGTGCATCGAACATAATCTACTAACTAGAAAGTGCTTACAAACACAAGCAACTAAGACATTTTCACTCTTCAACCGCTGCAGGCAACCTCATGTGTATTTTGCCACTGTTTTCACATGAATATGTTTTTACACACACAAACAGGCCCATTGTTCAGGAGAAAAGTGCGCATGGGCTATCTTGGCACACATCATAACTATTATGGAAAGCAGATGTGTGTTTGCTATGACCACAAGCAATATGACAATGGAAGTGTTAGTGGTGACAATGACACAACTTTGACTTGAGTCACAAAACCACCCCCATGTTTGCATACTACACGAATCACACAACATGTCTGGAAACCTGAGACAGGGGTCAAACACAGACATGTAGGTCAGCATGGCCGAATGGATAAAAACACATATTCTTAAACATCCAGTGTGCTGATGCCGAGGTACGGGGTTTAACCCCTACACCGGACAGTTGGACTAAAATGTTGACCTATTGTCCTTGACTTGGAGACGTAAATTACAAGTACCCCTGATTGCGAGGGACATTCTTAATAGGTAACAGCTAATTCACATGCAAAATTTAGTCCAGCACTACTAGAAGTAGTGTGTACTGGACTACACTTGAGTTCAAAGCAAGCGAGCACACACACAAAAAAGCAGACAGATTGTAATCCCGGCTGTGATCTACAATTCAAAGAGTTGCATTCATCTCTGTACCAAGGCAAGTGGGAATTCTGGGCAATGAAAGAGCAGATAAGTTGGATGGTACTGCCACTATATACAGGGGTCAACCAACAGGTCAAGGCAACATTATGAATGTCCTGAGCATTGTACTGAGATGAGGACTTCAAACTAAATGAATCACAATCACTTCAGAATGAGCAAACATCCGGACTGAAGAACTGAGTGGCCAGAGGGAGCAGCACAGTAAGATCAGAGGAGACTTGTGAATCAACAGAGAATTGGCACCTATTAGCAGGTATGCACAGATAGTTTTATAACAGAGGGCATCAGAGTTGCAATGCTGATCATTTACCCTGAACAGATATCTGTTTGAAATCCCCAGGTGAAAATGGCTATCTTTTACCCAACAGCACATAGTTTTGGTGTCTACTCCGCTTGTGAGAATAGATATCAGATTATCTACATGTGGAACGGATGATGGTTGGAGGAATTTGTTGCTCTACCCAATAATGTCATGAGCAGAGATATGAAGTCACATCACATCAAACATTTAAGGCAGTATTTGTTATGAGAATCAAGAAAAATGACAGATCAAATCTAGGGCACCAAATTCAACTAGAAACTATCAAATAACATTACTCAACTGATGCAACCAAGTGAACATATGTACAGCATCACATATAACATGAAAGCACAAGAATATGCTACTGAACTGATGCTAATATGAGACATGCAAGACAACATCTAGCGTATCACATGAAACTAGGAATCAACCCAAGACTTTTAGCATAAGGCATCACTTGTGGCAGCAGCAAGCATGATGACAGGTGTAGCGTGTCGCAGGAACAATCAGTGTGCCACAGGCATAATCAGTGTGGTGCAGGCAAGATCAGCATGCCGTATGTACAAACAGCATGCCCAGTGTGCTACAGGCACAGTCAGTATGCTGCAGGCAATATCAGTGCACTCCAGGTGCAATCAGTGCACTCCAGACACAATCAGTGCACTCCAGGTGCAATCAGTGTGCCCAAGACACAATCAGTGCACCACAGACACAATCAGTGCACCACAGGCACAATCAGTGAGCTCCAGGCACAATCAGTGCACCAAAGGTGCAGTGTGCCCCAGACCCAGATGCAATCAGTGCATCACAGGCACAATCAGTGTGCCACAGACACAATCAGTGCACCACAGGCACAAACAGTGCACTCCAGGCACAATTAGTGCACTCCAGACACAATCAGTGTGCTCCAGGAACAATCAGTGCACCACAGGCACAATTAGTGCGCTCCAGGCACAATCAGTGCACCACAGGCACAATCAGTGAGCTCCAGGTACAATTAATGTGCTCCAGGCACAATCAGTGTGCTCCAGGCACAATCAGTGCACCACAGACACAATCAGTGCACTCCAGGCACAATTAGCACCCCAATATTCTGACTACTGAGGGAAACTAAGAACATGTGGGTGTGCCACAATTGCAACTGTTCCTCTTTGACCACCTGAAGACATCAGTCTGTTACATATATGTTGGGCACTTGCAGCAAATTTTAAGCCATCATTTTACCAATTTCACAGTTAGATTCATCAGTATCTCCTATCTTTTTTTTAGTTTATTGAACAAGTGGTATTTAAGCCTTTTATGTCCTGTGGAGTCTGAAGATTGCTACTTATTCACTTTAGTTGAGTTGGTAATATGCATCATCTTTGCGGCAGCCTGAATTCACCGACTTTTGTTTCTATGTGCTTCTTATAAACCTATTCAGCCTCACTGTAAGTTAGGACTACATCAGGCTTGGGTAGTCCGACACATTCCACTGCCAACTTGCCAGCCACTGTGACAGAATCTATTGTATTACAAACATTTGAGATGTCTGACAGTCCATGGAGTGCTGTCCAGTTTTTGTTCTTCTGTACTGAAATAAACACTGTTGCATCTGTAAAGAGAGCATTTGCGTCTGTAAGGAAAATCATATTTTTCTCTTTATTTTGCTCTGTCAGCAGTATTTCTGCTGCAGTTTTCATAGCTTCTCACTCTGTTCTGAAGAAACTTGAGAATTTTCCAGTTGCCATTGACTGTTTTCATTGCTCCTATTTGTTAAATTCCAGAAAATGTCTATGCCTCCATTTTCTATCAGGTGTTTCTGTATATGTACAGGTGCAGGGGCTACTTGGGTAATGTTCTTCTATGCAGTTTACAGTTGTTTTAATTCTTTCTGTTCCATTCAGAGTGTTCTTTTTCTTTCTCAGACAGACGTTGCTGTCTCCAAGCTGGCAACTTGTGTGCACTGCTGATGGGTTTGGCTTTTCACATCATTCTGTTTTCTTTTAATTCGTAATGTCATTATAAGTGAGTTATGTTGCACTGTTTTCTCAAGCCTGTGGCTCAGTACATCCAGTTTTGACAAGCAACCTTCGACTGTCCCAAGGTAGCATGTGTTTCACTGTCTGGTCCATATCCTTTGTCCTATTCTTCTTCTTCTTCTTCGTTCATCCGGAGTTTTTTTCCGGATGTGATTGCGTTGTGCCTGTTTACAGCAGAGCTGCGTTCTTGCGCCGTTAGGCCGACACATCCGACTTCTGCGGGCATTTGTTGACCGGGTTAACCTTCCCGGGGTTGTCCTATTCAACATGGGAGGCCCTACCTGTAGCTACAGCATAGCTCTAAAGGTCACTGGGACAAGCAAGTCTCGCCACCACTTCAATGTGGAGACATAATACAGGGGAACTACAATTCTATTTCATCAGTCAACTCATCTAGAAAGCCTAGTTAACACTGCTCAACTAATGCAAGCAAGAGAAATGCAGTACAACATCTAGAGCACTACACTCAACTACGAAGCATGAAACAGTATACAACTAACGCCACCATGACAGCAAGGGAAATATCTAGAGTTGCACAATCAACTAGCCAGCATTAGATGACCTCACCAGCCTTGCTTAAGCTAAGAGTTCGCCGCATACTGATGCCCAGATGTGACGTGCTAGGTTCAGAAGCAGTACCCCCATAACTGTTTGTTTTAGTCATGCAGCCACGCAACCTCGTGCCACTCAATGAAGTGCTGTCCGTACCATAACCACTGGACTCTGTGCTGACCCATCTTGTGGAGAGCTGGCTGCAAGATCTTGTGCTGTCGAGTGATCGCTGATGATGTATTTGAGGCATGTAGTTTCTGTCAGAAATTCCCAAAGGGATAACATATAATATTTTTGCTATAATTAGTTTAATTACTACTATTATTACCTTGACTGGCCACCTTGCCATCTTGACAGACGATAGTTTGTAAAATGAGGTTATCTCCCCATAACACAAAGCCTGGGCTGAATTTAGAGACCATGTGTTGCCCATGCAGCATGATCCCTCTCTAGAACTGTCTAGTTTACTCCAGAGGAAAGGTGACACCAATACGTCTGGAAGAAGACAAGCTGCAGAAGCTGCCAGATCAGGAAAACAATGCTATAGCTGTCCGCCTATCGAAGCTTTGATCCTAGACCAGTTGCCAACCAAGGCTTAGGACCTGGTCTGCCCTGCCGTGACATTTAGTCTTTAGGTTGCTTTTCCTCCACCAGGAAAAAATAAAAACAAAAGGCTTGTACCCTCCCAATTGCGCTCTTCTGCCTGAAACCGTTGGCACAATGTGGGGTGTCGGGTTTGGTAAGCTGCCGCCCAACATTCGGCTGCTAACAGAAGCAGGTAGTAACCGTCTACTGTTAAACGGTAACTCAAGTCATATCTGACTAAGACCTGACACCATTATTACTACCACTGTTATTATTAACTGTATTTAAATATCTTGATTTGAAGATATATGATGTAAAAGCTCACCCATTGCCAGGTGTGTTCATTATGTGACCACTGCTAGTTTACAGTTATTAAAGATGCTTACTAATAGTACAATCACTTGAATTCAAAGCTGCCCACTTCATCATAAGAAAACTATTACAATGGTCAATTTCTGTGATATTCTGTGACTCCAAACCTATTTACATGAATGCAGTTCAAATCTGTGAGACGTTCAGTAGAATTATAAGAATGAAATAGGGAATGTCTGTGACACTCTGTGATGGCAGAACAATTACAATGTCTGGAGAATTTCTATTATACTCCATGACTATAGAACTATTAGAAGGACTGAAGAATTTATGTTATACTTCATGATGTCAGAACTATTAGAATGACTATAGAACTATTAGATGATGAATATAGAACTATTAGAATGACTAAAGAACTATTAGAATTTTTTTTTTTTCAGCGTTTCCATCCTGTTTCAGGACATTGCGGTCAACATCAACATCTTTCAGCTGTATGTTGATTCCTAGGCTAGATTACGCTCATCAGCACGCCACGACTTTCTGAGCGACCGGCTCCATACTCTCATAAGTCACTGGTGTGACTCGAACCACTTCTAATTCTCGTGCGCTCACGTCAACCACGAGAGTATTCGGGATTAACGGAGAAAGCTGCTAACCCCTCAGCCAGGGAGCCGGCTAACTATTAGAATGACTGGAGAATTTCTGTTACACTTCATGACTACAGAACTATTAGAAGGACCAAAGTATTTATGTTATACTCCATCACTGTAGAACTATTAGAATGACTAGAGAATTTCTATTATACTCCATGGCTATAAATCTATTAGAATGACTGAAAAATTTATGTTATACTTCATGATGTCAGACCTATTAGAATGACTATAGAACTATTAGATGATGAATATAGAACTATTAGAATGACTAAAGAACTATTAGAATGACTAAAGAACTATTAGAATGACTAAAGAACTATTAGAATGACTAAAGAACTATTAGAATGACTAAAGAACTATTAGAATTACTAAAGAATTATTAGAATCACTGGAGAATTTGTTAGACTTTATAACTACAGAACTATTAGATCAGTGGTTCTCAACAGGTGGGGAATTCCCCCCCCCCCCCCAAGTGGGAATTTTAGGGTTTCAAGGGGGGGGGGGGGGAAATTAAGATTATTTCAAGATCGCTTAATACAAGAACCAATTACTAACTATTGTTTTTCCCTTCATACTTTACGATTCTGTACGTCTCACCTTTCTTAAATTAATTTTATAACGTAAGTAGACCCTCAAATCACGTTTTATGTGAACGTCTAGACTTGTTTTAGTATGTGCCATTAAATGTAACTTCCATTATTATGTATACTGTGTATGGGTGGGGAATTTTTAGGGAGGAAATATGAAAGGGGGAGAATGACGTTCTGAAAATATTGTGAAGGGGGGAACGGGCCAAAAAAGGTTGAGAACCACTGTATTAGAACGACCAAAGTATTTATGTTATACTCCATCACTGTAGAACTATTAGAATGACTGTTGTTATACTTCACAACTATAGAACTATTAGAATGACTAGAGAATTTCTGTTTTACTCCATAACTGTAGAACTATTAGAATGATTAGAGAACTTATGTTATGCTCCATGACTACAGAACTATTAGAATGACAGGAGCATTTTTGTTATACTCCATGATTGTAGAACTATTAGAATGAGTGGAGAATTTATGGGATATACCATTACTTCAGATCTATTTATGCAACATTCACAGGACCAAAATCTCCTATGTTCATCCACACCATCAGTCAGCCTCAGTGGTCAGATCTGTGCTGGCCAGAGGCTACTGACCAGACGTGAATCAAGGAAGCTATCCACAGGCATGTTGCACAATTTGTTATCCAAGTTACCTCCACCCTGTGACAGGCTGCACACCTCTACCTTCACTGTAGCCTTTTGCTGGCTCGGAAAGACCTCAGTTAGCCCCTTCTGAAACCACTCTCTGACTGACAGGTGACTAGCAGGCCACCTTTGATGGACAAACAAACCACAACAGCTGTGTGGCCACATGCTCCATACTATATATCACAGTCACAAGACTGAGTAAGCCACAGGAAGATATAACAATGGGTGCTCTATCCTTGGTGTCAGTTCAACCTATAAGTATTAACATCAACTTCAATATAATTAAATTGCTACAATGAAGCAGTTCCAGTTCCAGTTCAGCTGTCACGAATGGCCCCGTTCAACTTCATCTATATCAATTTGGTTGTATTTGGGGCCTTCATAGTGTATCTCGTTCTTCTTGTGTGTATGATGCTGCTTATATATGCTTCCTTGAAAGAGTTGAGTTGTTGCAATTGAGTTTGTTTCATCCTTGTAGTTTTATATGTCTGGACAGAGTCGCACACTTGTTAAGGCCTGGAGTAACTGTGTACCCACCCTGTCATATGGTGCTGTTTCCTTCAGGGAGTTTTACCAGTTGTCTCCAGGTGTTCCACCTATTGCCCCGTCTTGGTCTAGGTGAATATCGTCTATCTTCGTGTCGTCTGGGTCCACTGCAGATTTTTTCCTCATCCCCGGCCACACTTCTTTGTCGCTGCTGCTCTAGTTTTCTTTCTCCTCATCTATTTCTTCTTCTTAAGTCTGGGACTTTGCATCTTCTGCTTCTGGTGTTTTGGTTTTGGCCTTGAGTAATTCTTCTTCTCCTTCTTCCTCTTCTTCTACTGCGTTCATCCAGAGTGTTTTTCCAGACATAACTGCTGTGTGTCTGGTTAGGCACCTTTGGGCCGAGACCCTTAGGCCAACTCATCCGACTTTAGCGTGCATTTTTACCAGGTTAGCATTCCTGGGGGAGTAATTCTATTTGTGCTCTTTCTTCTTGTATCTGTTTGAGAGTAGTTTTTTCTTCTGTCTTTTCTCTTTCATCTTAGATTTTTGATAGAGTTTCTTCTGTCTCAACCTTTATAGCGGTCATTCGAGTGACATTCTGCTCTATCTTCTGCTGAACTTGCTTCATTTCATCCAGGATGCTCTGAATGGCTGTTGTCTGTGTTTCTTGTGTCTTGTCTTTTTTTCTTCTTCCATGCTGTTGAACTTTGATCTTAGGTCCTTCAGTTGGCCTTCCAGTTGTGCTTTGTCGCTTTTTGTGAGTCCATTGGTAGTCTTGTACTGCCTCCTAGCCTCTTTATATGGTAGGTTGGATTTGATGGCGATCGTCATTGCTTCTTTGCTGTCTTGGTGGCAGCCGAGGTACCTGGCGCCATGGTTTCCAAGGCAGTTGGCGCACTTTCTGTTATAGTGTTAGGCCTCCTGAAGTCAGTGTCAGTCTTTGCATGCTGGCACTGACTGTATGTACGGAGTCCACAGCATTATCTACATTCCTCCACCTCACTCTTGCAGGTGGCAGGGGTGTGCCAAAATTTCTGCCACTAAGAACACTGCAGCATTCTTGGTATGTAGTGCTCTGGAGTTTGATCTTTCTTGTCCCATCTAATGTAATGAGGGATCACTCTGTCCTCAGATGTTACGATGATGACTATGGAGGGGATGTTATTCTTGCCGATTATCCTCTCAGCACTGGTGATCTTGAGTTTTCTGTTCTCTCTCATCAGCATCTCCCTGATCTGGTCGTTGGTGAGATGGGTCTTGACTCGTTTGATGACCCATCGGTTCATCATGCGGTGCCAGGTGGCTTCTACTGTGATGCCGTGGGGTAGCTTGATATCGGCTTTCTCCTCTTGTGCAATCTTCTGCTTAAGTGCTGTGGCATTTGAGTTTTTGTTTATGTTTAACTGTTTCTTCCCAGCTTGTTTTCCTACAGACTCAGCATCTTGTCTGTTGGTAGCGCCGACAGTTTGGCTTTTCCAACGCTTGTCTGTTTTAGCAGTATTTTGCTGGTGAAGTGCTCAGTTGTTGTTGTTTCCTCCATGTGGAGGTCTTTGGTGAGCTGCTTGGCTGCTTCTCAGTAGTGTAGTTGTGGGCTTCGCTGTTGCTGGCTTCCAATGTGATCTTTGGCGTCGGAACAGCGACAGGAGAGGCTTCATCTGGTGTAGGAGAAGTAGCTCCCTTTGATATTATTTCAGATTCTGGCGTTTTGCTGCAGCTCGCAGGTAGGTTCTCTTCTTGCAAGTGTTGGCGGCTTCCAAGCTGCTCATTATGAATGTCTTCTGGAGTTATTCTTGCCACGTGCCATTTTCTAGCCCGTGTCAGACTTCAGATTAGGTGACTTGTTCTCGATAGCGCAACGAGTCGACTGAGTGGAGATGAAACAATGAAACAGTAATATCATAACCAGTAAAGAAGATATTTTGGAACAGAAACCCTATCTGACATATTCACCATAAAGGACAAATAATGACAAACACTGATTCATGAATAATAACAAAAGTGCAACACTCACGCTGTCAGTAAATTAGGGGCAGCTGAAGCTCCTTCAATCTGAATCCGCAAGAGAATGAAAGCAGAATATCAGCTTTTACTCAAGGAATATTATCACTGTGTAGAATGTTAACATACATCCAGACAGTACACTAATTGTGTAGAATGTCAACATACATCCAGACAGTACAATACTTGTGTAGAATGTTAACATATATCCAGACAGTGCACTAGTAACAATAGTTGTGTAGAATGTCAACATACATCCAGACAGTACACTAATTGTGTAGAATGTCAACATACATCCAGACAGTACAATACTTGTGTAGAATGTTAACATATATCCAGACAGTGCAATACTTGTGTAGAATGTTAACATAACATACATCCAGACAGTACAATAATTGTGTAGAATGTCAACATACATCCAGACAGTACACTAATTGTGTAGAATGTCAACATACATCCAGACAGTACACTAATTGTGTAGAATGTCAACATACATCCAGACAGTACAATAATTGTGTAGAATGTTAACATACATCCAGACAGTGCACTAATTGTGTAGAATGTTAACATACATCCAGACAGTACAATAATTTTGTAGAATGTCAACATAACATACATCCAGACAGTACAATAATTGTGTAGAATGTCATCTATGCTGACTTTCTACACAATTATTGTGTGTGTGTGTGTGTGTATGTATATATATATATATATCATTGGCTTGTGTTACGAAGTTGTCGTCTTCTGATACAAGTAACTGGTTAGGTCTGGGATATAAGGCTAGATGCACCTTATGAAAAACTACATCACACAAACTGGCAGCCATAAAACTGGGGCTCAGACCTGTGCAGAACTGAAGAGAGCAACGGGCAACAATGGAGTGATGTGGTCAGACAAGTTCAACACTAGTCTCTGGATGATTTGGGATCCTTAAAAAAGTCTTAAAAGTCGAGAGGATCAACTTCATTGCACCAGGTTTTATCCCACATGGCTTGGGCTCTTTGCGCAGGGCTTCCTACCGAAAGCGCCACACAAAGCATAAACTCTGTAGCTCCAGCGTTGACCCCAGTCTACGAGAAAAATGCACCCGTGAACCGAAATATGTAGCCCGGAATCAAACCCATAAACTTCGGAGCGCAAAGCAGACGGCTTGACCACTTCGCCATGGAGACTCCTGATTTGGGATCCAAAATAAATGCAAAATATCATTGGGAAACATGACACAGAACAAATACACACAAAGATATCAGCAAATATTTCCATCAAAGTCTTTATCAATGAACAAAAGGAACACAAGAGTCTGAAGTCAATGCTGAATATAAATTATCTGTCACTGGCTGCCTTGGTACTAGAATAAATGAACACAAAAACAAGTATTCACACATATACACACTCAGCCTTCACACAGCATTCTAGCTGGTAGCAACTAAAGCCATACCTCATCATTTTTATTGAAGATCCTCTCCCGAGCCTCTATGTAATTTTGCTGGCGTTCTTCTAATGACTTGGCTCTTATTGATGCAAATGGAACTTTGCCTAAACGACCCTGAAAAATAATGTCATAGTTGCCAGATTAAATCACTAGTTGGCCAAACTGGGCCCTGGGTTTCACATCAATATCATACAAAGTCTCATAGCACATACTGTTATATGGAGTACAACACTATTTATTTCACTTATAGCATGTCACAGCTTTTATGAGATGGAGAGACTAGTTCCAGTTCTCATTGCCCTACATTGCCTAGCTGACAGGACAGCAGGATGTCCTGTTTCTATGACCTACTTATAAAAGTTAACTATTTGGCCAAGTGAGCTTAGTGGAGCATTGGTAAACTTGCTCTGCTACTCATTATGTGGAGGTTTACCCTCTAGTAGGATAAAGAAACATAGCTAATAATATGTCAGAAGTGTATCACTGTGACGTATTTTTCTGCTGCCCAATATGTGTTTTTCAAAAGGATTTCAAAAGTATGCCAGAACACAACAGTGTGCTATTATTATGTTGTCTGATGTGTTCTATTTTCCAGTGGGATGAAGAAGAATAGTTAATATACTAGAAATACATCACTGTAGTCTATTTTCTGCTGTCCAATAAGGGTTTATTTTGTTAAAGGATAAAGAATAACAAAGTATACCACAACAAATGGATGTCAACATGGCCGAATGGATAAGAACACATGTGCTGATGGCGAGGTAAGGGGTTCAACCCCTACACCGGACAGTTGGACTAAAATGTTAACTTCTCGTCTTTGTCTTGGGGATGTAAATTACAAGTACCTCTGAAGTAGGAGTGGGTCTCCTGATGGCAAGGGACACTGGTAATAAGTAAAGCTAATCCACACACAAAATTCAGTCCGGTGCTACTAGAAGTAGTGTGTATGGACTACGCTTGAGTTCAAAGCGAGCGAGCGGAAAACAAAACCCAAAACAAATCTGTCTGGTGTGTTTTCCTACTGTCCAAATTGTTCCATTTTTCAGAGAGGTGAAGACAGACCAAACAGTTAAAAGCATCAAATGTAAAGTATATCTTATGATAAATTATATCTTAGGAGTTAGCATGCTTGCCTGCCTGGCCAGTGGGAATGAATTTAAAACAAGGCACATGTGTACAACTGATCTGGGCTTCCAGATCAACCCAGCCTAAAACAGGAATGAGAACATGTCCAGGAAGTCACGGCGGCCGCCGGTGTGTTACTGACCACATCATTGACCATACAAATATGGCTCCAGCACCATACATTCAATATGCCTCAAGGCACACAAACACCACCCTCAACTTGTCCTATATCAGAAACACATCTGTGTGCTGTGTTGTTCTGCTGGTCCAATGTCTTCTAGTTTTCAATATGATGAAGAAAGAACATCAAGTTAAAAGTACACCAGAAAAAAAAAATATGTTTTGTGTTGCTGTTTTTGTTTTCACTGTGTTGTGTGCAACTTTGCTGTTCACTGTAGTGTGTGCTATTCTGATGTTCATTGTATTGTCTTCTGTTCTTTGTAGTGTGTACTGCTCTGTTGTTCACTGTATTGTGTTCTGTTCACTGAAATGTGCTGCTGTATTGTTTACTGTTATATTCTATAGTGTTGTTCAATGTGCTGTGTGCTGTTTACTCTGTCTGTTCTGCTGTTCAGTGTATAAGCTGTTCTCCTGTTCACTGTTGACGTTAGATCCACATGGCCCATACAAAAATCCCAGCCTCAGGATTTGATCCAGGCCCTCCAGGATGGCAACCAGGTGCACTAGCAACAGTGTTCCCACTGTACTATATTCATGATTCAATTTTATACAAACATGAAAGAGAAGTGGTAAAAAACAACAAAACAGCAAAGATTAACTTTCTGACAACAAACACATGTCTGCCACATGTTCAGTTTCCACAATGTCTTTTAACTGCAAAGTCCCAAATCAGCGAATATTTTTACACACAGTACACAACCGCTAAATAGTTGACAAAATGATTTACACTCACATGTTTTTCATCAAGACTCTGTGGTTTTTTCAGCAAAATCTTCTTTTTTGGCTCCTGCTCCGCATCCTCAAATAAAACCAGATCTGACAATTTAACACTGGGGAACAAACAAAACAATTCTCAACTCAACCTGTACCTGGCAACTAAATGATACATTGATCAGCCTCTCGTGTGACCAGGTCACATTCAGATGTCCGTACTCTATGAATCCAATACCAACACAGCTGTGAGCCTGGACTGAGCCTGGACTGAGATCTAATCACCATGAGTAACCTCAAACATGGTCGACCCAACCACAGCCAGCCAGCCAGCCAGTGTGTGCTGTGCTGAATCCTGACCTGACCACATCCTAACAAGCCTCTCCCCAGATGTGCTGTGCTGAATCCTGACCTAACCACATCCTAACATGCCTCTCCCCAGATGTGTTGCGCTGAATCCTGACCTAACCACATCTTAACATACCTCTATATGTATGTGCTGTGCTGAATCCTGACCTAACCACATCCTAACATGCCTCTCCCCAGATGTACTGTGCTGAATCCTGACCTGACAACATCCTAACATGCCTCTCCCCAGATGTACTGTGCTGAATCCTGACCTAACCACATCCTAACATGCCTCTCCACAGATGTGCTGCGCTGAATCCTGACCTGACTACATCCTAACATGCCTCTCCCCAGATGTGCCGTGCCAGCACTGATACTGGTTTCTGAGCTTGGAAGAGGGGAAGGAGCACTTTGCCACACAGCCCCCATGGAAAGGGCACTGGGATACCAGGTCAGAAGGCAAGTCTCTAAACCAACCTGACTCCATAGATGCCAGCGCTAGTCAAGGCTCAGATGGCAAGTCTCTAAACCAGTGGTTCTCAACCTTTTTTTGGCCCCATGCACCCCTTTACCATATGTTAAGAATATCATGCCCCCCTTTTGTATTTCCACCCTCTAACCCACACCCCCCCCCCACACACACACAATATATTAAAAATAGAAGCTAAATTTAATACCACATACTAGAACAAGTCTAGACGTCTACATAAAACATGATTTGCAGATCTACTTACATTATAAAACGAATTTCAGAAGGGCAAGAAGTACAGAACCATAGAGTTTGGAGGGAAAAACAATATCAAGTAATCGGTTCTTCTATTAACGCGATCTTCAAACAGTCTTAATTCTCTCTCTCCCCCCCCCTCCACCCCCATCCGGGAAACCCTAAAATCCCCCCCCCCCTCGTGTGTGTGTGTGTATGGGGGGGGGGGGGGGGGGGGGATCCCAACCGTTTGAGAACTGCTGCTCTAAACCAACCTGGCTCCAATAGATGCCAGCCCTTTTCAAGGCTCAGATGAACTGAATAGCAATACGTAGAAATGTGGGACGTCCTGCATAGATATTAGTCTGTTTAATATCCTGCATAGACATTAGACTGTGGGACATCCTGCATAGACATTAATCTGTGTAACATCCTGCATAGATATTAGTCTGTGGGACATCCTGCATAGACATTAGTCTGTGGGACATCCTTCATAGATATTAGTCTGTGGGACATCCTTCATAGACATTAGTCTGTGGGACATCCTTCATAGATATTAGTCTGTGGGATATCCTGCATAGATATTAGTCTGTGGGACATCCTGCATAGATAATATAGTCTGTGGGACATCCTGCATAGATATTAGTCTGTGGGACATCCTTCATAGATATTAGTCTGTGGGACATCCTTCATAGATATTAGTCTGTGGGACATCCTGCATAGATAATATAGTCTGTGGGACATCCTGCATAGATATTAGTCTGTGGGACATCCTTCATAGATATTAGTCTGTGGGACATCCTGCATAGATAATATAGTCTGTGGGACATCCTTCATAGATATTAGTCTGTGGGACATCCTTCATAGATATTAGTCTGTGGGACATCCTTTATAGATATTAGTCTGTGGGACATCCTTCATATATATTAGTCTGTGGGACATCCTTCATAGATATTAATCTGTGGGACATCCTTCATAGATATTAGTCTGTGGGACATCCTGCATAGTCTGTGAGACATCCTTCATAGATATTAGTCTGTGGGACATCCTGCATAGATAATATAGTCTGTGGGACATCCTGCATAGATAATATAGTCTGTGGGACATCCTGCATAGATATTAGTCTGTGGGACATCCTTCATAGATATTAGTCTGTGGGACATCCTGCATAGATAATATAGTCTGTGGGACATCCTTCATAGATATTAGTCTGTGGGACATCCTTCATAGATATTAGTCTGTGGGACATCCTTCATAGATATTAGTCTGTGGGACATCCTTCATAGATATTAGTCTGTGGGACATCCTTCATAGATATTAGTCTGTGGGACATCCTTCATAGATATTAGTCTGTGGGACATCCTGCATAGATAATATAGTCTGTGGGACATCCTTCATAGATATTAGTCTGTGGGACATCCTTCATAGATATTAGTCTGTGGGACATCCTTAATAGATATTAGTCTGTGGGACATCCTTCATAGATATTAGTCTGTGGGACATCCTTTATAGATATTAGTCTGTGGGACATCCTTCATATATATTAGTCTGTGGGACATCCTTCATAGATATTAATCTGTGGGACATCCTTCATAGATATTAGTCTGTGGGACATCCTGCATAGATATTAGTCTGTGAGACATCCTTCATAGATATTAGTCTGTGGGACATCCTTCATAGATATTAGTCTGTGGGACATCCTGCATAGATATTAGTCTGTGGGACATCCTGCATAGATATTAGTATGTGGGACATCCTTCAAAGATATTAGTCTGTGGGACATCCTTCATAGATATTAGTCTGTGGGACATCCTGGGCAGACACTAGTCTGTGGGTCATCCTGCTGTGGGTCACCCTGCAGACACTAGTCTGTGGGTCATCCTGCAGACACTAGTCCGTGGGTCATCCTGCAGACACTAGTCTGTGGGACATAATGGGCAGACACTAGTACATGGGTCATCCTGCAGACACTAGTCTGTGGGACATCATGGGCAGACAGTAGTCTGTGGGTCATCCTGGGCAGACAGTAGTCTGTGGGTCATCCTGGGCAGACAGTAGTCTGTGTGTCATCCTGCAGACACTAGTCTGTGGGTCATCCTGCAGACACTAGTCTGTGTGTCATCCTGGGCAGATACTAGTCTGATGGACATCTTGGGCAGACACTAGTCTGTGGGTCATCCTGCAGACACTAGTCTGTGGGACATCCTGGGCAGACACTAGTCTGTGGGTCATCCTGCAGACACTAGTCTGTGGGACATCCTGGGCAGACACTAGTCCATGGGTTATCCTGCAGACACTAGTCTGTGGGTTATCCTGCAGACACTAGTCTGTGGGTCATCCTGGACAGACACTAGTCTGTGTGTCATCCTGCAGACACTAGTCTGTGGGTCATCCTGCAGACACTAGTCTGTGGGACATCCTGGGCAGACACTAGTCTGTGTGTCATCCTGCAGACACTAGTCTGTGGGTCATCCTGCAGACACTAGTCTGTGGGACATCCTGGGCAGACACTAGTCTGATGGACATCTTGGGCAGACACTAGTCTGTGGGTCATCCTGCAGACACTAGTCTGTGGGACATCCTGGGCAGATACTAGTCTGTGGGTCATCCTGCAGACACTAGTCTGGGGGTCATCCTGCAGACACTAATCTGTGGGTCATCCTGCAGACACTAGTCTGTGGGACATCCTGGGCAGAAATTAGTCTGTGGGTCATCCTGCAGACACTAGTCTGTGGGTCATCCTGCAGACACTAGTCTGTGGGACATCCTGCAGACACTAGTCTGTGGAACATCCTGGGCAGACACTAGTCCATGGGTTATCCTGCAGACACTAGTCCGTGGGTTATCCTGCAGACACTAGTCTGTGGGTCATCCTGCAGACACCAGTCCATGGGTTATCATGCAGACACTAGTCTGTGGGTTATCCTGCAGACACTAGTCTGTGGGACATAATGGGCAGACACTAGTACATGGGTCATCCTGCTGACTCTAGTCTGTGGGACATCATGGGCAGACAGTAATTTGTGGGTCATCCTGGGCAGACAGTAGTCTGTGGGTCATCCTGGGCAGACACTAGTCTGTGTGTCATCCTGCAGACACTAGTCTGTGGGTCATCCTGCAGATACTAGTCTGTGGTACATCCTGGGAAGACACTAGTCTGTGGGACATCTTGGGCAGACACTAGTCTGTGGGACATCCTGGGCAGACACTAGTCTGTGGGTCATCTTGGGCAGACACTAGTCCATGGGTCATCCTGGGCAGACACTAGTCTGTGGGTCATCCTGCAGACACTAGTCCGTGGGTCATCCTGGGCAGACACTAGTCTGTGGGTCATCCTGCAGACACTAGTCCGTGGGTCATCCTGGGCAGACACTAGTCTGTGGGTCATCCTGGGCAGACACTAGTCCATGGGTCATCCTGGGCAGACACTAGTCTGTGGGTCATCCTGCAGACACTAGTCCGTGGGTCATCCTGGGCAGACACTAGTCTGTGGGACATCCTGGGCAGACACTAGTCTGTGGGACATCCTGGGCAGACACTAGTCTGTGGGTCATCCTGGGCAGACACTAGTCTGTGGGACATCCTGGGCAGACACTAGTCTGTGGGTCATCCTGGGCAGACACTAGCCTGTGGGTCATCCTGGGCAGACACTAGTCTGTGGGTCATCCTGGGCAGACACTAGTCTGTGGGACATCCTGCAGACACTAGTCTGTGGAACATCCTGGGCAGACACTAGTCCATGGGTTATCCTGCAGACACTAGTCCATGGGTTATCCTGCAAACACTAGTCTGTGGGTTATCCTGCAGACACTAGTCCATGGGTTATCCTGCAAACACTAGTCTGTGGGTTATCCTGCAGACACTAGTCCATGGGTTATCCTGCAGACACTAGTCCATGGGTTATCCTGCAGACACTAGTCTGTGGGTTATCCTGCAGACACTAGTCTGTGGGTTATCCTGCAGACACTAGTCTGTGGGTTATCCTGCAGACACTAGTCCGTGGGTTATCCTGCAGACACTATTCCATGGGTTATCCTGCAGACACTAGTCCATGGGTTATCCTGCAGACACTAGTCCATGGGTTATCCTGCAGACACTAGTCCGTGGGTTATCCTGCAGACACTAGTCTGTGGGTTATCCTGCAGACACTAGTCTGTGGGTTATCCTGCAGACACTAGTCCATGGGTTATCCTGCAGACACTAGTCCGTGGGTTATCCTGCAGACACTAGTCTGTGGGTCATCCTGCAGACACTAGTCCATGGGTTATCCTGTAGACACTACGTCTGACTAACAAAGGGAGGATCAGCCATGGTCCCCGCAGTGATGAAGTCGGCCTAGATCTACAAACATGGCGTACTATGAGACTGCAAGACAGTCACAGCAATGCTCATTCTTTTTGTTATTTACCCATTATAAGTGTGGTAGACAATCAGAACTCAAGTCTGGCATTCACTGCTGGAAGAGTTCATGACCATGTCATTCCCAAAATGCCTGTCGGAATGGAAAATCAGTCAACACCATCTCATAAATTTTATAGCTATACTAGGGGAGGGCCCCATGGCAAAGTGGTCCAGAGAGGGAGACGTTAGAACACATGGAGAAGAGAAATAGATACAAATATGAATAATATGAGGACATGAACAGAGCTGCATGAGACAGTAAAAGATAGGATGGCTTGGAGAGAGTGGTTGAGAGACTATGCCCTAGTTCAGGTTATGCAGCAGAAGACAAATATCTTGAATATCTTAATACCACACAATATTATTATTTTCATCCTGATCAGAAAAGGTGAGTTATCAATGTCCCTCCCTAAGACTCTAGTGGTAAATGTGATGAAATTAGAAACCAAAGGCTCTTGTACAACTGCCTAGACCTGAGCTGAGAGCAAGTCTATTCAATTCTGAACCAGAGACAGGCACAGATGTTCAAACCGGCTGGCACTTCCTGTCAGCCCAACCTACAATGGGTGCCAGGGACTTCAAGGCAGCCACATGATCTGAACCACATCACCCACCACGTGCTGACTGGGCTGTACAACAATATGGGGCTAGCACCTTTTATCCAACAGGACTCCTGGCATGTAAAAGGGTCCGTTACAGTTACCATCATTTACTGACCAAATGGCACTCACTGTTTGGTGTGGAAATAATCATCCTTATCACCTAGCATTTACTGGTACCAAGTTTACGATAATATGATGCTAGGCCTACCCCAAAGCTGGGTGCACATGACAAACTCTCACCGTGACAGGAATTTGATCCCAGGACCTCCTCATATGGACACCGTTTGGCAAAAGAAAATGGGGAAGACCAAGAGAGACCCTGCGTAGAACCATCATCAGAGAGGGCTCATTCAACGGTCAAACACACATTCAAGATCTACAACAGGTGGCAGCGAACCACCAGACATGGAGAGCCATGATTTCTGCCCTATGCGCCACTTTCGGCTCAATAGGAAAGACTAACTAGATCTCCCTCCATGCCAGCAGACTCATGCACTAGCTACTACCCTATGACAGCCCACCTTGTGATGTTACATCCATGAATAGACAAAACTCTTCCAAATAGTACAGGCAGACAGATTGGATGACTCTGCAAAACTTGGTGGAGTATTGATACAAGATAAGGCAGACGTGGTCGCGGCCTTGTGGGAGCACGTATACACCTCGGAGGAGCAAATGGATCACCATTGTCTGGCAAGAATGCGACAGCGAGGGGTGACGAGGGGATCTGGCCGACGATCGACGCTCAGAGGAAAGGTGAGACGGACATATAATCAGATTGCTACTGGTACTATTGGTGTTGAACTCTTCGCTGGCTGCTGAGGATGGGGATGAAGCGCTTGTGGGAATGCCCCGAATGCTGTGATGTTGGTTCCTAAATCAATCAATCAATCAATCCACCAAAAACCACATACAGAACAATTGATCTAGGCAGAACAGGGCAGATAAGTCACTACTCTCTGAACATCAAAAACCACATACAGTAAAAATGTACAGAACAACTGATCTAGGCAGAACAGGGCAGATAAGTCACTACTCTCTAAACATCAAACACCACATACAGAACAATTGATCTAGACAGAACAGGGCAAGTAAGTCACTACTCTCTGAACATCAAAAACCACATACAGAACAATTGATCTAGGCAGAACAGGGCAGATAAGTCACTACTCTCTGAACATCAAACACCACATACAGAACAATTGATCTAGACAGAACAGGGCAAGTAAGTCACTACTCTCTGAACATCAAAAACCACATACAGAACAATTGATCTAGGCAGAACAGGGCAGATAAGTCACTACTCTCTGAACATCAAACACCACATACAGAACAATTGATCTAGGCAGAACAGGGCAGATAAGTCACTACTCTCTGAACATCAAACACCACATACAGAACAATTGATCTAGGCAGAAAAGGGCAGATAAGTCACTACTCTCTGAAAATCAAAAACCACATACAGAACAAATGATCTAGACAGAACAGGGCAGATAAGTCACTACTCTCTGAACATCAAAAACCATGTGCAGAACTACTGGTCTAGGCAGACTCATGCACTAGCTACTACCCTACGACAGCCTACCTTGTGCATATACAACCCATGAAATAGACAAAAACTCTTTCCAAATAGTTGCTGGCTTGCAGAGGCAGAAATAGGGCAAACAAGTGATGACTTTCTAAATATAAAACACCACATACAGAATGACTGATCTAGGCAGAAATAAATCAGACAAGTGGCTAATATCTGAACACCAAATGTCACATACAAAACTACTGATCTAAGTGGGAATAAATAAAAGCATAGACTTATTTCTGAATACTTCACAAAACTCACATATAGAGCTACCAGCCTAGGCAGGAACAGCCAGTAGTTTTCCTTTTTAAACACCAAAAACCACACACAATGTCCTGGTCAAGGAAGGAATAGAGCGTTGGTCTAGGAAGGAATAGAACACTGTTCTAAGAAGGAATAGCTAGGAAGGAATAGAACACTGTTCTAGGAAGGAATAGAGCACTGTTCTAGGAAGGAATAGCTAGGAAGGAATAGAGCACTGGTTTAGAAAGGAATAAAGCATTGTTCTAGGAAGGAATAGCTAGGAAGGAATAGAACACTGTTCTAGGAAGGAATAGGTAGGAAGGTATAGAGCACTGGTTTAGAAAGGAATAGAGCACATGTCTAGGGAGGAACCGAGCACTGGTCCTAAGAAGGGATAGAGCACTGGTCTAGGAAGGAATAGAGCACTGGTCTAGGAAGGAATAGAGCACTTGTCTAGGAAGGAACAGAGCACTGGTCTGGGAAGGAATAGAGCAGACAAGTCACAATTTTCTGATCATAAAGGTCAACAACAGCAGAGTTCATCCATATCTTGATATAGTAATTCAGTAAAGATAATCTCGGATGTGTCACAT
Source organism: Cepaea nemoralis (assembly GCA_014155875.1). Classification (NCBI taxonomy): domain Eukaryota; kingdom Metazoa; phylum Mollusca; class Gastropoda; order Stylommatophora; family Helicidae; genus Cepaea; species Cepaea nemoralis. Next base: position 446,433 of record JACEFZ010015633.1, on the reverse strand, counting down.
ACCTTCTGGTGTTTTCTGTCCGGCTAAGAACGACACACTTGCCAGTACTGTCTACATTGTGCTCTAGGCCCAGAAATGCTGCCAGACGGTGAACAATCATGCGGTCGTACGAGGTCATCTCTGCCATCTTATGTGTCTGGGCACTGGGTGGAAACATTGCATGCATCAATATCAAACACGGTATGTGGGCTGGAAGGACACAAACAAGTACCACTTTGTCATCAACATTTGCACTGGGGGGAAATACAGTACACATCAATATGTAACAGGTGTGTACATTTATCACGCTTGGCTCCTGGCCAGGTGATAGTGTGTTTAAACCACACCCTGGAGGCGGGGATTGTGTGTTTAAGTCGCTTAAAAGTTGACAGTGTCAACTTCATTGCACCGGGTTTCATCCTATATGGCTCGGTCTCTTTCCGCAGCGCAGAAAGCATCGCATAAAGCATTAATTCCATAGCTCTAGCAATGACCCGCAGGAGTCTCTGAAAAATTTAACTCGTGAACCGAAGGATGTGGCCCGGAATCGAACCCACAACCTTCGGAGCCCAAGTCAAACAGCTTGACCACTTCACCACAGAGCCTCCTGTGTGTGTGAGTGTGTAAAGTTCACCTGGACTTCTAGTTGACCCAGCCTAACATGGCTACCAGGAAATGGTTTGGAATGTAAAAGTGGCCGGCATGATATTGGCCATATCATCCACTGAGTGCAAACTGATCTATACAAATATAAGGCTAGCAGCATAGAGCCAATACGCCTCAAGGAGTGGAGAACTCTCTTTTACATACCTGTACTTTGTGCATTTTTACTGCAATACATCTTTCACTGTTAACATATTTCATGCATACTTTTCATTGTTAAAAAATGAATAATGTTACTTGTAACCTTTCAGCGTTAATAAAACTATTACATACTTTTCATTGTTAAAGTCACCAAACATCTTTCACTGTTAACAAAGTTACCACTTTCACTGTTAAAGCTACAGCATGTTAACAAAGTTATCACTTTCACTGTTAACAAAGGAACCACCTTCACTGTTTACAAAGGTACCACACATCTTTCACTGTTAACAAAGTTATCATTTTCACTGTTAACAAAGGTACCACACATCTTTCACGATTAATAAAGTAACTGCACACATTTAATAGTTAATACAGTTACCACATACATTTAAAAGAAACAGATTGAACCTAAATGTGCAATTAAATTACAAGACGTTATTTTGGGGCAAGTGCAGAAATTCAGAAATCTAGGCACATGGATAATATCAGATGGAAGATGCATCACTGAGATAAAGAGCAGAATAGGACAAGAAAAAGCTGCATTCTATCAAATGAAGAACTTTTTTGTGCAATACGTCACTGTACTTGAAAGTTAGAAAACGAGATCTAGCATGTTACATAGAACCAGTTTTAACATACAGCTGCAAATCCCAAACAATTAGTAAACAGGCGAAAAAATCCCCAGAAGCCTTGAAGATGTGATTTTATAGAAGAAAACTGAAAATTAATTGAACAGCCAAAACGAACAATCAGGACTGCTTTAAGGGAAGCTGAGTGTAAAGACAACTTTATCAAAAACATCAAAATGAGGCAATCATAGTTTTTTGGCCACGTTATGAGAAGACAAAAATTGGAACATGTTGTGACAACAGGAAAGAGAGATAGAGGAAGACAGCTTGTAAAGATTCTTGACAGTCTTGTGTCATGGCACAGAAGGGAGTCAACACACAAATTGATCCATGACGTCGGAGATCGTAATTTGTGGAGAGGCATGATCGCCCACGCCAGCTGGCAAGGCACTGGATAACATACATTTCAATTATAATACCTCCACACAGTAATACAACTACCAGACACCTTTCAATTATAATAATGTAACCACATACCTCCACACAGTAATACAACTACCACACACCTTTCAATTGTAATAATGTAAACATATATCTCCACACAGTAATACAACTACCACACACCTTTCAATTGTAATAATGTAACCACATACCTCCACACAGTGATACAACTACCACACATACCTTTCAATTGTAATAATGTAACCATAAACCTTCACACAGTGATAAAACTACCACACACCTTTCAATTGTAATAATGTAACCAAAAACCTTCACACAGTGACACAACTACCACACACCTTTCAATTATAATAATGTAACCATATACCTCCACACAGTAATACAACTACCACACACATTTCAATTGTAATAATGTAACGACATACCTCCACACAGTGATACAACTACCACACCTTACACTTGTAATAATGTAACCACATACCTCCACACAGTGATACAACTACCACACATACCTTTCAATTGTAATAATGTAACCACAAACCTTCACACAGTGATAAAACTACCACACACCTTTCAATTGTAATAATGTAACCAAAAACCTTCACACAGTGACACAACTACCACAGATACCTTTCAATTGTAATAATGTAACCACAAACCTTCACACAGTGATACAACTAGCACATACCTGTCACTGTTGATAAAGTTCAGAAGCTGCTCCTCGTACGAGAGAATTGTCTTTTTATCCTTGGCTGACTTTGTGAGAGTGTCCTTCATGAACTGGGGAATGTCTGCTCCTGAGGAATCTCTGTATATGTCTTTGATGGAGGCATTCTCTAAACTGGAGTCTGTCAATCACAAGACAAATTTAGCAATCACCATCACAAGAGCAACAAATATTAAACATGTGCTGTTGAAGGTTTCTGTCAGACACAAGATGAAGTTAGCAATCACCGTCACAAGAGCAACAAATATTAAACATGTGCTGTTGAAGGTTTCTGCCAGATACAAGATGAAGTTAGCAATCACTGTCACAAGAGCAACAAATATTAAACATGTGCTGTTGAAGGTTTCTGCCAGACACAAGATGAAGTTAGCAATCACTGTCACAAGAGCAACAAATATTAAACATGTGCTGTTGAACATTTCTGTCAAACACAAGATAAGTTAGCAATCACTGTCACAAGAGCAACAAATATTAAACATGTGCTGTTGAAGGTTTCTGTCAGACACAAGATGAAGTTAGCAATCACCATCACAAGAGCAACAAATATTAAACATGTGCTGATGAAGGTTTCTGTCAGACACAAGATGAAGTTAGCAATCACCATCACAAGAGCAACAAATATTAAACATGTGCTGTTGAAGATTTCTGTCAGACCCAAGATGAAGTTAGCAATCACTGTCCACAAGAGGCAACAAATATTAAACACTGTGCTGTTGAAGATTTCTGTCAAACACAAGATAAGTTAGCAATCACTGTCACAAGAGCAACAATATTAAACATTGTAGCTTTTGACATATTTCTGTCAAACACAAATAAGTTAGCAATCACTGCACAAGAGCACAATATTAAACATGTGCATGACGTAAGTAGACCCGCAAATCAATTTTATGTAGATGTTCTAGACTTGTTCTAGTATGTGTTTGTTAAAATTCAGCGTTCCACTTTTATGATACTGTGTTGTGTGTGTGGAGGGGGGGATTTATAGGGAGGAAATATGAAAGGGTGGGGGGGGGGGGGGGGGGGGAGGAAAAATGACATTCTGAACATATGGTGAAGGGGTGCATGCACCAAAAAAGGTTGAGGACCACTGCTCTAGACACATTCTAACCAAGGACATGTCTACTTGTGGACAGGTTTTTCTTTACTAACAACTTCTACCAAGGCTGTGACTTTATGATCTCCATTAAATTCAGAACATGCACAATTTCGGGCACAGGACCTCACATTCACTGAGATATGACATATGTTGTATGAATATTGCCCAGATATGCGGAGACCTGCAGCTGTAGACGTATGAAGCATTCAAGAGAACACCATCCTTGAGACATGTGTAGGAACCTTTATAAGACAACAGCAGCAGACAATTGAGATGTGGTGATATTAGTGTAACTGTTTGAACCCTAACAACTCAAACTGTCCATTCTTGTATGGCTTGGAGAGGTGTTCACTACTGATCACTTGGTCCCATCCGAAAGCCAGCAACACTATGATCCTGCGCATGTTCATAAAGCTCTCAAAGATGGGTGCAAGATGTGGCTGCTGATTGTCTCCCATCATTGATTGAGGAGAATTCCTATGTCTCTTGCCATCTCACATCTAGTGGCTGCGCAGGATGCCATGGGGTTGGTGAAGACAGGTCTGAGTTCCAACCCTGGCACAGCTGCCCCTCTGCATCTCCTGATGTTATCATAGAATGAAACCAATGAGATGAACTAACAAGACAAGATCAGTGGTAAACAGCATCAAGTGTCTAGCCAAATGGCATGGCCTATCATGCTTCACAGTTCCTACTATCTAGAAGAATGTATCAATTCGTAAGCTGATATCTTTATATGCCAAGATGCAAGCCTGTGTAGAATCCTCTTGCTGTCTTCATCTTACCTCCTTCTCCCAATAATCGTACCTGTTGTTACAATGTAATGATGCCCTAGAAAGAAAATAAATACAATTGCTCAGGGAAATTCAAAAGAAAATTCTGTCCTGGCTTTGAGATAAGGTAAAGGCAGTCCCATGGCAAAACTGTCATTGGGGTGTCAAGTATTTCCCATGGCAGAAAGTGCCATTAGGTGTCAAGTATTTCCCATGGGAAAACCTGTTGCTGGGGTGTCAAGTATTTCCCATGTCAGAAAGTGTTGTTGGGGTGTCAAGTATTTCCCATGGCAGAAAGTGTTGTTGGGGTGTCAAGTATTTCCCATGGCAAAAAGTGTTGTTGGGGTGTCAAGTATTTCCCGTGGCAGAAACTGTCCCAGGGGTGTCAAGTATTTCCAGTGGCAGAAACTGTTGTTGGGGTGTCAAGTATTTCCAGTGGCAGAAACTGTTCCTGGGGTGTCAAGTATTTCCAGTGGCAGAAACTGTTCCTGGGGTGTCAAGTATTTCCAGTGGCAGAAACTGTCCCAGGGGTGTCAAGTATTTCCTGTGGCAGAAACTGTTGTTGGGGTGTCAAGTATTTCCCATGGCAGAAACTGTTGTTGGGGTGTCAAGTATTTCCAGTGGCAGAAACTGTTGTTGGGATGTCAAGTATTTCCCATGGCAGAAAGTGTTGTTGGGGTGTCAAGTATTTCCCGTGGCAGAAACTGTCCCAGGGGTGTCAAGTATTTCCAGTGACAGAAACTGCCCCAGGGGTGTCAAGTATTTCCCGTGGCAGAAACTGTCCCAGGGTTGTCAAGTATTTCCAGTGGCAGAAAGTGTTGTTGGGGTGTCAAGTATTTCCCATGGCAGAAAGTGTTGTTGGGGTGTCAAGTATTTCCTGTGGCAGAAAGTGTTGTTGGGGTGTCAAGTATTTCCCGTGGCAGAAACTGTTCCAGGGGTGTCAAGTATTTCCCATGGCAGAAAGTGTTGTTGGGGTGTCAAGTATTTCCCGTGGCAGAAACTGTCCCAGGGGTGTCAAGTATTTCCCATGGCAGAAACAGTTGTTGGGGTGTCAAGTATTTCCCGTGGCAGAAACTGTCCCAGGGGTGTCAAGTATTTCCCATGGCAGAAAGTGTTGTTGGGGTGTCAAGTATTTCCCGTGGCAGAAACTGTCCCTGGGGTGTCAAGTATTTCCAGTGGCAGAAACTGTCCCAGGGGTGTCAAGTATTTCCAGTGGCAGAAACTGTCCCAGGGGTGTCAAGTATTTCCAGTGACAGAAACTGTCCCAGGGGTGTCAAGTATTTCCAGTGGCAGAAACTGTTGTTGGGGTGTCAAGTATTTCCCGTGGCAGAAACTGTTGTTGGGGTGTCAAGTATTTCCAGTGGCAGAAAGTGTTGTTGGGGTGTCAAGTATTTCCCAGTGGCAGAAACTGTTGTTGGGGTGTCAAGTATTTCCCGTGGCAGAAACTGTCCCATGGGTGTCAAGTATTTCCATGACAGAAACTGTCTAGTGGGTGTCAAGTATTTCCCGTGGCAGAAACTGTCCCAGGGTTGTCAAGTATTTCCAGTGGCAGAAACTGTTGTTGGGGTGTCAAGTATTTCCCATGGCAGAAAGTGTTGTTGGGGTGTCAAGTATTTCCCGTGGCAGAAACTGTTGTTGGGGTGTCAAGTATTTCCCGTTGCAGAAACTGTTGTTGGGGTGTCAAGTATTTCCCGTGGCAGAAACTGTTGTTGGGGTGTCAAGAATTTCCCGTGGCAGAAACTGTCCCTGGGGTGTCAAGTATTTCCCGTGGCAGAAACTGTTGTTGGGGTGTCAAGTATTTCCCGTGGCAGAAACTGTCCCAGGGGTGTCAAGTATTTCCAGTGGCAGAAACTGTCCCAGGGGTGTCAAGTATTTCCAGTGGCAGAAACTGTAATTGGGGTGTCAAGTATTTCCCGTGGCAGAAACTGTTGTTGGGGTGTCAAGAATTTCCCGTGGCAGAAACTGTTGTTGGGGTGTCAAGTATTAGGCCTTTAAATATTCTTGGTCATGATATCATCAGTTTACACTTCTTAGTTTTTCTACGAGCAGTATGAAGATCACCTGCCGGCCAGCTAGGCCAGTCGCAGGTTTAGGACAAAAATCTGACCATAGGGATTCCATCCCCTATGGCGAGCCATAGCCCCATTAGCCCATGACCTCGCGGTCATGGTTTCCCAGTCTACACCGCATGGAGGTGGGGTTGACTTGTGTAGTCTGCAGGTCATCGGCAGGCTACTAATTTTCACTTTTCACCCCTCCTGGGAGAGGCTAGCCAATCCTAACCCTGCTGGCTGCAGGGCCAGTCCACACCTTGTAGACCCAAAAAAAGAAAAATCACAACAACAGAAATGAGATTCCTGAGAAGAATACTCAATGTATCAAGAAGAGATAAGATCAGAAATGAAGAAATCAGGACTAAACTGGGGGTTATAGCTGCACTAGATTTTATTAGAAGGCAGCAAGTCAAATGGTTTGGCCATGCAAGTAGGTTACCAGTCAACAGCATACCACAACAGGCAATGATGTATAGACCAGAGGGAAGCAGGGGAAGAGGCCGACCACATAAACGATGGACGCAGGGAATAACAGAGTCCATGGGAACATTGATACATGAAGCCCAAGAACGGGCACTCTCCCGCTGTTTATACTTCACCTCGACACCGCAAGGTACAAGAGGAACATGATGAGATGAGATATAATCAGTTGTGGGGGTGATCCTTATGATGTTCACTGTGGCTTGGCCACTGCTTTTGGCATGAAGGTCCAAACAGGAAGATCATGAACAGCAAAATTCAGGGCAAACAATTAAGTAGCACAGAAACTAGCAGAAAATACTGACTCCACTGGGCAAAGTGTGATTAGAAAACTTCAAAATCAAGATAAGAGTCAAGCACCTTGATAAGATACCATGCTTAGAACTTCCAGTTTAGGTGAAATTGACATAAATTACAAGAGTAAGTCAGTCAGTTAGTCACAAAATAATATAAAACAACTGAGAAATGGTTGTTTATAAAGGTGTCATTATGTGGCATATTCATCTAGTTTGATGTCTATGTTTGGCAGACGATAATTACCAAAAGTGTAGGCGTTTGTGCACACAAAGTTTCACAGTCATGTGGTCTTGAAAATATATGTGTTTGTGTGTGCACGTGTGCATGCATACATATGTCTTTGTGTATGTGCCAGAGGAATTACTACCAATACATTTATACAGAAATGTTGCCTGTCTATGGGGAAATCATTTGCCATGAAAAATACACAACTGGTGGCAAACAATTTGCTGATGAAGAAGAAGTAAAGCATCAGGTGCAAATATGACCAAGGCAGCAGCCAAATATTTACATGATGCTGTCTGATGAACAATGGGATAAATGTATCAATGTTGTAGAGATAATGTTGAGAAATATGGAGATATGTTAGTACAATAATCATTTTCAAGTCTGTATGTACATTTTTACATACTAATTTGTGAATAACTGACTGACCCTCAAATCCAGAAACATCTAACCATTTAAACAATGGGTAAGAGACACTGAGAATAAGACTGAATGAGATCAATGCCGGCACAGCTGTCTGATGAAGACTTACCTCGAGACAGAACCGATGTATCACTTGCTCCATCATTGTGATCCATAGTACCATGACCAGAATCCTGCATACCATCAAAGAGAGGGGAAACAAGACACAGTTAGCTCAATTTCAAAACAACAACCACAGATAAAGGCTATGATACATGCTAATGTTCTTTGTGTGTTACCAGGCCTCAGAAGGAAGGAAAGAAGTCACACAATAACCTACCTAACCTGTGTTGTAGAGGTGACTACAAGAGGTTGGTGTAGGGCTGGCTGCATCATCCTATGGAGAAATTGTTAGTATAAAATCATGAACCAGTCTTCAGAAAAGAAGAGCTTGCTATTAGACAGTTGAGGACCTATGCTCCACTGGAGATGACCAGCATCAGAAGAAGAGGAAACTGCTGTGGGGATGTTCTTCTGTTATCTTGTTCCTCTGTCGAGGGGTGTGGGTCACACCTATTTTTGCAGCTCAAAGGTCTGGGTGTCCGACTTCTGCATGTGTGTGTGTCAGGTTTTCTTCCTCTAGACAGATTTCACCCAAAGTAATGGGCTCCATCTACCAATAGATAGTCCCCACCTCACAATTTTGCCAGGGCAGTACACTGATGGCCTACTATGTGTGATATCCAATTGCCATCAGGTGTTGAATGTGCACAGTTTGCGATATCCAACTAACATAGGAGTCGAATGTGCAGTTTGCACAAGGTGCTTTTTGTTTTCCACCCTGGTCAGGGAAGGCTGTATATCTGATCTCCCTATACAAGAGATGAGGGAGATGTGTGGTATAATTAGACACCAACAGTTTTTGTACAAGTTCCAAGCCACAGGCTGGGATACAAACATGAACCTTCTGAGTATGAGCTGGACACTGTGAGATCTCAGCCAGCGTTCTCCATCTGTAGGTATGTGATAAGTCTGCCACACACTAAGTTACAACAGTGTGTGTGTGTGTGGTGGTGGGGGGGGGGGGGGATGTTACAAAAAACCAGGCATACAGGCCACTTGTCCTTATGGTTGTCAAAGGGGGTGAGCTGTTAATTATCTTTTATAGGTAAAAACCACTGTCTAATGGGGAATGACAACCTGATCTGAGTACCTACATCATAACTGCTCCCACTCCTCAATTTTACAGTGATGCTACCTCTCAGTTATATGATGATGATTGACTTCCGGTCCCCAACATGGAGAATAGATATTTGAATGGGTAAGGCCTCTGAAGTGTTTATGCTTGTGACTATGTTTGCATTCACATTTTCCTCATGTTGGATTGGTAGTGCGTGGTTCCATCGCCCAGCTACTGAGCTGAGTGCGTGGCACGGCTCTGTGAGCTGTGAATTATGTGTGGAATGCTTTTACATCTGTCCGCGGTTGTTTGTAGCGTGAACTGCATGTTCAGAATGATGGCAGCTGGTCTGTCACTGAAATGACTGGATTGCCTTATGTAGTAATGTGTGGCTGCTGGTTTTCTAGTGACTGCTGATTCCATCGAAGATGAACTGTATGTGCTGGCATTATGCACAGTGTACTTGTGTGGGCTGTTGGTTTGTCTTTTCCACTTTTTACATGGGACAGTAAGGAGCGCTTTGTGTGATATTTATTGGCACAGGAAAGGAGCATAATGGAGACATAAAGTTGGAAGTGCAACTAATGACTAATAATGACTAATAATTATGCCACTCAGTTTTATACTGATGCTATTCCTCACTTTTACAATGATGTTTATCTGTGTTATAATGTTGCTACTCCTCAGTTTAATAATGATGTGATTCCTTAGTTTTATAATGATGTTACTACTGATGATAGTTTTATAAATGATATTTAGTTTTATAATGATAATGGCTCAAAAAACAGTATCATATCATAAAAACAGTATCATATCACAAAAACAGTATCATATCACAAAAACAGAAATACTCTGGCCATAGTAAATGCCACAGTGGCTTAAAAAGAACAGTAATGGCTGGCATGATTCTTGGAAGAAGCTGTACACAAGGCATTAAAGGAATGCAAATATGTGAGCTTGGGGAACTAGCAACAGATCAAGCCATGATGGGAGCAATGTTCTGCAAATGAACTGCATACTGATGATGATGATGATAACGGTGAACAAGGTGAATATGTTTTGGCACACACATAGGCACAACCACACATCTTACACTGGATATCTTGTGAGACACCAACAAGTTTTAGCACACATACACATACAGGCACAGCCACACATCTCACATTGGATATCTTGTGAGACGCCAGCAAGTTTTAGCACACACACACACATACACAGCCACACATCTCACATTGGATATCTTGTGGGACGCCAGCAAGAACTCCTTGGCCTCATGTGACTGTCCTCGCTTCTTTCCTCCATTCTTATCTGTGGAAACACCTGTCGCACCATTGGTCCACAAACGGCTGTCTTGCACGGTCCCATTAGGGGGTATCTGGCTGATCTGGCTGAAGAATGACTCCGGCGGTGGAGAAGTTCCTTCGAGTGCAATACCTCTGCTCAGAGTTTGTTTGCGAGTCATTGGAGGCTGAAAATAGAAATAAATGAAAGTTTGTGAATCAGTGGGAGATTAAACTAGAAACCAGTGAGAGTTTGTGAGTCATTGGAATTTGAACATAGAAACCCATTAGAGTTTGTGAGTCATAGTTACACCTGCAGTCACTACTGAGAGGTATTCTTCCTCTGTCTTTCAGCTAACTCCCGATGTAACCCTCAATAATTTTATACAAAATTAACCTATATTTGATTGTACTTGCTGGTTTTTTCTATGCAACTGACTTCCTACTAATTGTCTTCATGTATGTCTGTTTTCAGGGTCTCTTTATATTTTTCTGATGCTGTTGATTAATAAAAATAAAACTGTCTAGTTGCTTCTATAACTAGTTTCCTCAGCATGTGCGTCACACGACCCTAACGTCCAACAAACAAATATTGTAACTATTGTCCCAGGACTCAGCACAATTGCTGATGTATGCTGGGAGGTTTTTTGACTGGGAAATTAATGCTGCTTGCGCATGTAGTGATGACCATGCAAGGTTCAGGCACAAAATGTTTGATTTCACTTCCAATAGATAACAATCCCATGCCTTACCGAGGATTAGAACCAGAGTTCCTGGATACAAGAGAATGGTTTCCTAACCTCACGGCCAACCATACTTCTATACTTCCCCCTGGCAAGGTATCCAGACATTATTTGTAATTGTAGCCTGGGCTCATCTACTTTCCTTGTCAAGGAAGCATGAACCAGCCAGAGATAACCTACTTGACCGATCAAGGTAGCATGTGAAGATAGAAGCAATCTACTTGACCTATCAAGGTGAATCTACTTGACCTATCAAGGTAGCATGTGAAGACAGGCAATCTACTTGACCTATCAAGGTAGCATGTGAAGACAGAGGCAATCTACTTGACCTATCAAGGTAACATGTGAAGACAGAGGCAATCTACTTGACCTATCAAGGTGAATCTAATTGACCTATCAAGGTAGCATGTGAAGACAGAGGCAATCTACTTGACCTATCAAGTTAGCACATGAAGATAGAGGCAATCTACTTGACCTATCAAGTTAGCACATGAAGATGGAGGCAATCTACTTGACCTATCAAGGTAGCATGTGAAGACAGAGGCAATCTACTTGACCTATCAAGGTAGCATGTGAAGACAGAGGCAATCTACTTGACCTATCAAGGTGAATCTAATTGACCTATCAAGGTAGCATGTGAAGACAGAGGCAATCTACTTGACCTATCAAGGTGAATCTAATTGACCTATCAAGGTAGCATGTGAAGACAGAGGCAATCTACTTGACCTATCAAGTTAGCACATGAAGATAGAGGCAATCTACTTGACCTATCAAGTTAGCACATGAAGATAGAGACAATCTACTTGACCTATCAAGTTAGCACATGAAGATAGAGGCAATCTACTTGACCTATCAAGTTAGCACATGAAGACAGAGGCAATCTACTTGACCTATCAAGGTAAATCTAATTGACCTATCAAGGTAGCACGTGAAGATAGAGGCAATCTACTTGACCTATCAAGGTACCACATGAAGATAGAGGCAATCTGCTTGACCTATCAAGGTAGCATGTGAAGACAGAGGCAATCTACTTGACCTATCAAGGTGAATCTAATTGACCTATCAAGGTAGCATGTGAAGACAGGGGCAATCTACTTGACCTATCAATTTAGCACATGAATAGAGGCAATCTACTTGACCTATCAAGTTAGCACATGAAGATAGAGACAATCTACTTGACCTATCAAGTTAGCACATGAAGATAGAGGCAATCTACTTGACCTATCAAGGTGAATCTACTTGACCTATCAAGGTAGCATGTGAAGACAGAGGCAATCTACTTGACCTATCAAGTTAGCACATGAAGACAGAGGCAATCTACTTGACCTATCAAGGTGAATCTAATTGACCTATCAAGGTAGCACGTGAAGATAGAGGCAATCTACTTGACCTATCAAGGTACCACATGAAGATAGAGGCAATCTGCTTGACCTATCAAGGTACCACATGAAGATAGAGGCAATCTGCTTGGCCTGTCAAGGTAGTGTGTGAAGACCGAGGCAATCTGCTTGACCTGTCAAGGTGGCACACGAAGATAGAGACAATCTGCTTGACCTATCAAGGTACCACATGAAGATAGAGGCAATCTACTTTACCTGTCAAGGTAGCACATGAAGATAGATGGAATATACTTGACCTGCCAAGCTAGCATGTGAAGGTAGAGACAATCTACTTGACCTGTCAAGGTAACATGTGAATATAGAGGCAATCTACTCGACCTGCCAAGGTAGCAAAGAGGCAATCTGCTAGACCTGTCAAGGTAACACATGAAGATAGAGGCAATCTACTTTACAGCAGCCACTCCAGTTAAACAGTTGACACAACAGCCAACAGCCACTCCAGTAAAGTAGCTGTCACAACAGCCAACAGCCACAGCAAGTTAAACAGTTGTCATAACAGCCAACCCTGTTAAACAGCTGACACAACAGTCAACAGCCACTCCAGTTAAACAGTTGTCACACAAAAGTCAACAGTCACACCAGTTAAATAAACAAAATGGTGTACTGTTATAAGATGTGGAGAAGCGATGCAGATGCAGTTTCAGATGCAGTTACAGATGCAGTTTGTAATCCTGCGTACCCGCGCTCAAAACACAGCTGGCACATGATTTGGCAGCAATTGGTTTTTTACGAAATGGTATGGGTGTCGGTCGCTCAGCAAGCAATGGCAAACTACTGAATGTAAACTTGCTAAGAGATCACAACAGCAAAAAATGCTGGTGTTGACTGTGATGTCCTGTAAAGGATATGCAACTAACTTAACACTTTATACAGAGGATCTGGCCAGTTTTCCGAGGAAAAAATACATAATTAGAATGTAACTGGTACCATTAGTATTGGGACTGTTGACTATGTTGATGAAGACAAGGATGGAGTATGTACGGGAATGTCCTGAGTGCTGTGATGTTGTTTCTTGACTCAGTGCCAACAAAAGTAGCACTATGACACACTTTTATCCTAATCTTCATATATGTCATTGACAAAAGTAGTATAAATAAAATAACAGCCAGAATTTAGTCATGCACGTTTTTGTGAACTGAAAAGGCCAGTAGGGTTTCTGACATCTTGAAGAATCTGTTCAAGTTTGTATTTCCATCCACAAAGTCAGTAAAGCAGAAATCAATATGAGCATTGTGCAATAACTCTCTTGACATTTCAGCGTGTTCATTTTCTGTCCCCTCAGGTCATGATTTATTTTGTAAAAGGAAGTGTGCAGCGCTCACATATGGTATATGAATTTTGCTGATCAGGAGAGAATGTTCAAATTGGAAATAATTCTCCTACTTTTGTTTGGTCGTTGATGTCATGCCTGTATATACTGTCAAGAAACACTGTAATTGTTGTCTGAAATACACACATCACTGGCAAGGATCTGGATGCAATGTTTGTCCATGATAGGTCCTGAACTGAGTTTCAGCTCTGTTGCCTTTTCACTTGTTTTTGTTTTTCATGTTCTAAATTTCTTCACATATAGTCATCATCATCATCATCATCATCAACATCATCAGCACCATCATCATCATCATCATCATCATCATCATCATCATCATCATCATCATCATCATCATCTGCCTCGCTAGCAAGCATGAGCAATCATGCTTCTCCAAATCTTATAATCTCCAACAGCACGCCATTTTGTTTATGGTGTGACTGTTGTGTGACAACTATTTAACTGGAGTGGCTGTTGACTGTTGTGTCAGCTCTTTGTTTAACTGGAGTGGCTGTTGACTGTTGTATCCTCTGTTTGTTTAACTGGAGTGGCTGTTGACTGTTGTATCATCTGTTTGTTTAACTGGAGTGGGTGTTGACTGTTATATCAACTGTTTGTTTAACTAGAGTGGCTGTTAGACTGTTGTATCAACTGTTTAACTGGAGTGGCTGTTGGCTGTTGTGACAACTGTTTAACTGGAGTGGCTGTTGGCTGTTGTGACAACTGTTTAACTGGTGTGGCTGTTGGCTGTTGTGTGATAACTGTTTAACTGGAGTGGCTATTGACTGTTGTGTCATCTTTTTGTTTAACTGGAGTGGCTGTTGACTGTTGTGTCAGCTCTTTGTTTAACTGGAGTGGCTGTTGACTGTTGTATCCTCTGTTTGTTTAACTGGAGTGACTGTTGACTGTTGTATCATCTGTTTGTTTAACTGGAGTGGATGTTGACTGTTATATCAACTGTTTGTTTAACTAGAGTGGCTGTTAGACTGTTGTATCAACTGTTTAACTGGAGTGGCTGTTGGCTGTTGTGACAACTGTTTAACTGGTGTGGCTGTTGGCTGTTGTGTGATAACTGTTTAACTGGAGTGGCTATTGACTGTTGTGTCATCTTTGTGTTTAACTGGAGTGGCTGTTGACTGTTGTATCATGCCTCGCCATGGAGCCAGCTATATAGTGCAGCTGCATGTATTTGACAATGTCCCCACATTTATCCAAGTCAATGACTACTTCCACCAATGTGTTACAGGGCTCCATAACAGAAGCCAAGAATAGTAACCCTATAATCTACCATGGAAACAGGAACAGGGCCACAGAAATGGGAGAGAACAATATACACCCTAATACCAAATAAGGGCACAATTAAATTATTTATGAATGCTTCTTCTCCTGCCTTGTATTTCCCATAGGCCCTCAACCAACACGCATCAGGCAGTCCCATCTTTGGCTATCTCTTTCAGCTCCCTCCATGATGCCCTCCCCACAGTATTAATCTCTGTCTCTAATTATCTTCTTTGTATGTCTGTGAGGGAGACCATCTATTTCACTGGGGGGACTGCAGTAGAATGGTGGCTAGATGCTTCAGAGCTGACTCAGTGCTCATGGGATTAAATCTGCAACCAGGCACATTTGTAAAACTGACCTGGGCTCCAGGGTGGACCCAGCCTACAATTTTTTTTCTGCGTTTCCATCCTGTTTCAGGATATTGCGGTCAACATCAGCATCTTTCAGCTGTATGTTGATTCCTAGGCTAGATTACGCTCATCAGCACGCCACGACTTTCTGAGCGACTGGCTCCATACTCTCATAAGTCACTGGTGCGACTCGAACCGCTACGTCAACCACGAGAGTATTCAGGGTTATGGAGAAAGCTGCTAACACCTAGGCCAGGGAGACCGGCAGCCTACAATAGGCACCAGCAATATCTGGGCAAGTCAGGGTGCCTGACATGATATTGACCATATGATGCCTAGAGTGCCTACTGATCTATTGATTCCTTTCACATGGATCAAGAACACACAGCATGGATAATGCTTAAAACTTTACAAAAGAGAAGAAGGAACAAATAAAAACTGTATCAAAGCCAGAAATACCACAGACAAAGCCCATGAAAAATATGGTGATGCTAGGAAAGAAGTTAAAAAGTGGATAAGGGCAGATCAAAGAAATATTTAGTTGGCTTGAAAGGAGAGACAAAGTAGCAATAGTGACAGAAAAACTCAGAGACCTTTACAGCACAACAAAGACAAGAACAGGAAAATATAATCAACCAAGTGTACTGATCAAAAATAGTCACAGGAAAATTCTGACCGGTATTATGGATCAAATGAACAGATGGGGTGAATACTTCTGAACAGACAATTCCCAAAAGGACAATTCTCCTCTTATATTGGATGTGGGGACTACGAAAAGACCTCCGACAGCATTGGCACGTAGTGTCTTTGGAAAATGGTGAAGCACTATGAAGCAGATATATCTGAAATAAGGACAGGAATTTCTGGGTTTATCATTCTGACTGGATTATGAAGACAACAATAACTAGCCCCAGAAATGGACATCAATTAATGCTGACAGACCAGCTTGATGATATGGACTGCACTGAGGACGCTGCCCTCCTGTTGCAAACATAAAATCAAATGCCAGATACATTACACACATTTGATGGGAGGTCACAACAAGCAGGTCACAATATACATTGGGAAAGGCAATGATAAGGAGAATCAATCAAACAGATAACCCAAAATAGGAGTGCCTGGCGAGAGTTAGTTGAGGGTTGGTGCTCCGCTGGGGGAGACAAGAACAGAATAATAATAATTCTGATCTCTGCAATCACTAGAGACATTCCTCCTTCTAATTGCTGTTGGAGAACTACAGACTAAGATCTAACTTCCCTATTTCCTCCCCCTGCTATTATATAATAACCCACCAACAACTCAACAATCAAACACTCCCCTCAAGCGCTAACCACTGACAGATATTCCAGATATTCCCAACAATTACGTCTGCTAAGGTCACGTATGCTTATCTTCTAAGCTAGGTTCTACACATCAGCAACATAATTTTCTCCTGGGTGGCATCGTTATTTTCCTCTTTTCTAGAGTGGTTTTTCAAAATGTCTGGGTTTGTGGAAATCAATAGAATGCATTAAGGTGTCACTTGCAGACAACTATTAAACACATGGGAGTATTACTCATAATTTTTGTGGTCCACGGTGGCACAGAAGATTAGTGCACTTACTCACCAAGACAGTGCTGTTAGGGTTTATTTTATGGAAAAAGCAGTACAGTTCTGAGACTGGCCCAGCCTCATAATATGCACAGCAGATGTAGTGTACAGTGGCTAGTACCAACATACCGGCCCAGTAGTCATGCATTCAAATCCAAATCCAGGTGGCTTTTCCAAAGTGGATCTAATCTGCCAGGTCAACCCAGCCTAAGATGGGTGCCAGGAGAAAGAATCATGAAAGAGAAAGAAAGTGAGGCCCTCAACTCATTACATCTGTACACAGATTTCAATATAAAGAAAGTGAGGCTCTCAACTCATTACATCTGTACACAGATTTCAATATAAAGAAAGTGAGGCTCTCAACTCATTACATCTGTACATTTATTTCAATATAAATCAAGCTGACATTCAGCACTGGAACATTTGTGGATGTCAACAGACATCAAATCTAGTAGCAAACTGAGAATATTTGACTCCGAAGTGACATCAGTGCTGCTGTGTGCATCAGAAACATGGAGAACAACTTTAACAATGACAAATATTCATGAACTAGTGTCTGCACAGATCAGAAGGGCTGACATGGTCTGACAGAATCATTGATGTGGAGCTTGGGGGACAGAACTAGACAAGAAGGACTGACATGGTCTGACAGAATCACTGATGTGGAGCTTGGGGACAGAACTAGACAAGAAGGACTGACATGGTCTGACAGAATCACTGATGTTGAGCTTGGGGACAGAACTAGACAAGAAGGACTGACATGGTCTGACAGAATCACTGATGTGGAGCTTGGGGACAGAACTAGACAAGAAGGACTGACATGGTCTGACAGAATCACTGATGTGGAGCTTGGGGACAGAACTAGACAAGAAGGACTGACATGGTCTGACAGAATCACTGATGTGGAGCTTGGGGACAGAACTAGACAAGAAGGACTGACATGGTCTGACAGAATCACTGATGTGGAGCTTGGGGACAGAACTAGACAAGGACTGACATGGTCTGACAGAATCATTGATGTGGAGCTTGGGGACAGAACTAGACAAGAAGGACTGACATTGTCTGACAGAATCACTGATGTGGAGCTTGGGGACAGAACTAGACAAGAAGGACTGACATGGTCTGACAGAATCACTGATGTGGAGCTTGGGGACAGAACTAGACAAGAAGGACTGACATGGTCTGACAGAATCATTGATGTGGAGCTTGGGGACAGAACTAGACAAGAAGGACTGACATGGTCTGACAGAATCACTGATGTGGAGCTTGGGGACAGAACTAGACAAGAAGGACTGACATGGTCTGACAGAATCACTGATGTGGAGCTTGGGGACAGAACTAGACAAGGACTGACATGGTCTGACAGAATCACTGATGTGGAGCTTGGGGACAGAACTAGACAAGAAGGACTGACATGGTCTGACAGAATCACTGATGTTGAGCTTGGGGACAGAACTAGACAAGAAGGACTGACATGGTCTGACAGAATCACTGATGTGGAGCTTGGGGACAGAACTAGACAAGAAGGACTGACATGGTCTGACAGAATCACTGATGTGGAGCTTGGGGACAGAACTAGACAAGAAGGACTGACATGGTCTGACAGAATCACTGATGTGGAGCTTGGGGACAGAACTAGACAAGAAGGACTGACATGGTCTGACAGAATCACTGATGTGGAGCTTGGGGACAGAACTAGACAAGGACTGACATGGTCTGACAGAATCATTGATGTGGAGCTTGGGGACAGAACTAGACAAGAAGGACTGACATTGTCTGACAGAATCACTGATGTGGAGCTTGGGGACAGAACTAGACAAGAAGGACTGACATGGTCTGACAGAATCACTGATGTGGAGCTTGGGGACAGAACTAGACAAGAAGGACTGACATGGTCTGACAGAATCATTGATGTGGAGCTTGGGGACAGAACTAGACAAGAAGGACTGACATGGTCTGACAGAATCACTGATGTGGAGCTTGGGGACAGAACTAGACAAGAAGGACTGACATGGTCTGACAGAATCACTGATGTGGAGCTTGGGGACAGAACTAGACAAGGACTGACATGGTCTGACAGAATCACTGATGTGGAGCTTGGGGACAGAACTAGACAAGAAGGACTGACATGGTCTGATAGAATCACTGATGTGGAGCTTGGGGACAGAACTAGACAAGAAGGACTGACATGGTCTGACAGAATCACTGATGTGGAGCTTGGGGACAGAACTATACAGATTCCAGCGAGTCAAGAGGTGCTCTGGGTAAGACACATATTGAGAAAACCTGATCATCGTATAACTAGACAGTCCTTTCTCTGGAAGCCACAAACAACATGAGGAAGTCCTAAACACACATGAAAAAGAGACTAACAGACACAGATGAAGAATCTGGGAAGGCCATGGAGGGAGCTGCATGAGGTAGCAAAAGATAGGATGGCCTGGCATGATTTGGTTGAGGGCCGATGATCCAATGAAGGATAAAGGCAGAAGATGAAGAAGATATTCAAGAGAAAAATGTTGCTTCTGTTTGCTACAGTTCTGATGTATATGATCTGACTAAAGAAAACGGGCTCATAAATAGCAACATGTCTCCAAAATGGAAATATTGTTGCCATAGTTAAGGTCAAAGTGGCTTACAAAGAACAGTGATAAGGGAACATGGTTCCTGGAAGAAGAAACACATTAGCCTGACCCATAACTTGACTTGAGGCTTAACAAATAGAGGTACTCTGAGATCAACATTATTTTGAAAACAAAACACACACAATCAGAATGACCATATCCAAACAACATGGATATCCCACAGAAGACTAACCCTAGTAGTCCATGACAAAGGGTGTTTAACCCTCTCACCACAGAGTCCTCTTCATTTATTTTTTGCAAAGAAATGTCTTAAGCTAGGTAAACTTTCCAAAAGACAACCTACAAAAATAAAAGACACAAAAGCAATTTAATACAGAACCTGACAAGTGTGCTGGATGATAAACTGACTCCCTCAACATGGAAAGTGCTGTGTGGTGTTAGTAAACAGCAGTATCAATGCATTAAGTGTTCATGTCTGAAGTATTGTCTGCTTCACAGGTATCAGACATAGATTACTTGCGTGTTCTGAATGTTATAATTGTATCCATTGTGTTAACTCCATTATGTGCTAAACAAATCACTGTGCAATATCAACTGCATTCTCATCATGAAGCAGGTCCTGAGCAGAACGTTGCTCTCATCACAACCAATGAAACGTTTCTGGATCTGTTGCTATTTCTCCTGCCTCAAGTACTCTCCTGCTCAACGTGCCTGCAATGTCCATCTCTTGTCATTTCTCCTGCCTCAAGTACTCTCCTGCCTCAAGTACTCTCCTGCCTCAAGTACTCTCCTGCCTCAAGTACTCTCCTGCTCAAGGTGCCTGCAATGTCCATCTCTTGCAAGTTCTCCTGCCTCAAGCAATCTCCTGCTCAAGGTGCCTGCAATGTTCAATGTCCATCTCTGGCCATTTCTCCTGCCTCAAGCACTCTCCTGCTCAAAGTGCCTGCAATGTCCATTTCTTGCCAGTTTTCCTGCCTCAAGCAATCTCCTGCTCAAGGTGCCTGCAATGTTCAATGTCCATCTCTGGCCATTTCTCCTGCCTCAAGCACTCTCCTGCTAAAGTTCCCTGCAATATTTATGTCCATCACTGGCCATTTCTACTGCCTCAAGTACTCTCCTGCTCAAGGTGCCTGCAATGTCCATCTCTTGCAAGTTCTCCTGCCTCAAGCAATCTCCTGCTCAAGGTGCCTGCAATGTTCAATGTTCATCTCTGGCCATTTCTCCTGCCTCAAGCAATCTCCTGCTCAAGGTGCCTGCAATGTTCAATGTCCATCTCTTGTCATTTCTCCTGCCTCAAGTACTCTCCTGCTCAACGTGCCTGCAATGTCCATCTCTTGTCATTTCTCCTGCCTCAAGTACTCTCCTGCCTCAAAATCTCACTTGCCTCAAGTACTCTCCTGCTCAAGGTGCCTGCAATGTCCATCTCTTGCCAGTTTTCCTGCCTCAAGCAATCTCCTGCTCAAGGTGCCTGCAATGTTCAATGTCCATCTCTGGCCATTTCTCCTGCCTCAAGCAATATCCAGCCTCCAGCAATCTCCTGCCTCCAGCACTCTCCTGCCTCCAGCAATCTCCTGCCTCCAGCACTCTCCTGTCTCCAGCACTCTCCTGCCTCCAGCACTCTCCTGCCTCCAGCACTCTCCTGCCTCCAGCACTCTCCTGCCTCCAGCACTCTCCTGCCTCCAGCACTCTCCTACCTGCAGTGTCTGCAATGTCCAATGTCCATCTTTGTGCTGGTTGACCCCTGCCTATTCCCCCAGGAATAGTGTGAAACATGGACTGTTTACCAGCGACATGCTAGGAAATTAAACCACTTCCACACAGTCTGCCTTAGGAAGCTATTGAAGATTAAATGGCAACACAAGGTCCCAGACACTGAAGTTCTAGAAAGAGCATCCATGCCCAGTATCCACACTCTACTAATGAAACATCAGATTTGCTGGGCTGGTCACTTAACTCGTATGCCAGATTGCAGGCATTTGGAAACAAATTTTTTACGGTGAGCTGTGTTGTGGTAAATGCTCCCAAGGCGGCTTGAGGAAACGCTTTAAAGACACTCTGAAAGTCTCACTGAAAGCTTTTGGAATTCATCCTGACACCTGGGAGACTGCCTAAAGACCGTAATTCATGACGTACATCATTACATAAAGGTGCAGTCACTTGTGAAGCAACCAGGACTGCAAGAACTGTGAAGAAAAGGCTGGACAGAAAAACCACTGCAGGAGATCCTCCTCCTGGAACGTCAAGCATTCTTTGCCCACATTGTCAAAGAACATTTCGAGCCAAAATAGGACTTATCGGCCATCTTAGAACTCATGGCTCCATACTTTCAACCCCACTGGATGAAATGAATGGTCATCATCATTCTTGATGGACAAACAACATTACCCCAGGAACCAAGCCATTGTGACAGTTAATATGGCCAAAGTATTACAGTTTATGGGCCAACTATCACAGATGTTCAGACCCTGTATAATGTCAGTATCATTTACTTCCTGGTTCACAAAATTCAGAGAAAGTCAAATCCCCCGGATGTGAAGGCCTGGCCGCTACTCACCTCCTGCTCTTGGAGGTGCAATGCTGAGCCGGCAGCATCTGCAGCCTACCTTGTTCCAGATGTACTGGTTATCCTTTTCTCTGGAGAAAACAAGGCAAGGAAGAGAGAGGGATCATGCTGCATAAGCAACATATGTTCTCTGAATCCAAGCCCAGGCATTGTGCAATGGAATTCTAGCTCTAGTTCAATCCACATACTTTCGTCTGTAAAGACGGCTAAGGTGCCACTAAAAAAATATCAAGGTTTAGTTTTTCTAATTTTGGCATTTTGCCTGGACAGTGACTCACAGCCTACTTTCCTTACAATTTCTGACTGCTGGAGATTTTAATGTGCTCAATGTACACAGGCGACTTCTAATATGTAACCCTTGTCTGAGATAGCTAGGTAACCATTCCACTCTCAAGAAATGAAGGGCTGGGTGGTATCTCGACATATCTCAGAATATTGTCCTCAATTAAATGTGATTGTGGTTGAACCTAGACACTGTCTTGACAAGCAAGCACACTAACTACCTAACTTCTCAAGGGTAACAAGACTGAGCAAGGCTTATCTATCAGTACATACCGGCACAATCACTTTGGGCGGAGTCTCATCTGGAGAGGTTTCTGAAGAGCTGCTGGCTGACTGCACTGTTGGAGTTGGAATTCCTGCAAAAGTCAGTTATCTAAGATTGTAACATGAACCATGTAGTGAACTAAACAAGGATACAGGCAACTAGACAACAACAGTGCAGATCAATTTTTTTTAAATAACACAAGGTTTAAAGGAAGTTTAAAAGCAAGAAGATGACTTCATTGCACCAGGTTTTACCCATATGATTCAGTCTCTTTACACAGAATGACCTGCCATAAACAATGTGCAGAGCACAATCTCCTTAGCTCCAGCAACGATCCCTGTGAGTCTCCAAAAACATCTGTTAACCAAATGATGGATCTGAAACAAACCTATGGCCTTCGAAGTGCAAGATGGGCGCCTTGATTACTTTGCCAAAGAAGGTCAAATATAAGTGTCATTTAAAAGAATAGCTAACAAATGAAGTATATATTTGATGAAACAATAGCTATAAATGGCAACCTAAAAGTCACATATACAGAAGATCTCTCATATGCTGGCAGGATTATGATGTGCTAATCTAAGTTCAGATGAACACTTATTGACAGCATATCAAATAAGTGGATTTTGAAGAAAATAATTTAATCAAACAATGTTTTCTGGTTGTGAATGTAAATAAAAAAAGTTGCAAACAAGAAGTTGCACAATTTATTGCCTGGCCTATTTCAATGTGCCTCGTCAGGTGCATAATGTAGAAGCCGATTAATTTAAAATTGAAGCAAACAATGACTCCTGAAATCTTAGTGACTGCTAACATTCGCTGAAGCAGCTACGATCTGAATGGCTAATCCTCCACTTTATAAGCAAATAGACATGTCTCCACTTTATAAGCAAAAGACATGGTAGTCAGTTTAAAGTGACCCTAGCAACGTGTATGTTGTGTATTTCAGCTTTAAAGATTCATTGCTTCCTACATTTTATGCTGATTGACTTCTGTAGCAAACACCTGATGAGATGCAGCAACAATTGTCAGGCAGTAAATTGTGCAATCTATTGTTTGTTTTCATTATTTAAAATTGTCTATGGTCAATCTGACTATCCCTCCTTCTATCTTGGTCTAAAGATATCTATAAAACCACTACAATGGTAATGATTATTATTTACTCAAGTAGTCTTTGATTTTACACATTTCCCATGAATTTATAATGCAAATATTATAAAGGGCGTTCATTTGAAATCCGTTCATGCCGCACTCGCTTAATTGCATACGTTGAACATGATCATGTCATAGTCGTGTGATAAGTACTGACCAATGAATAAAAGAGCATGAGCTTATCGCCCCATGATGCTTAGGTTCTGTTTCTGAAAATTGAGAAAATGGCCGGGTTGATCCAAAATACGCCCAAAGAAGCTCAAAGAGCGGTGATTCAGTTTCTTTCATTTGAAGGATGTCGACCAGTGGACATTCATTGAAGAATGCAGGCAGTGTACAGTAACAAATGTATGTCGAAGACAACAGTGACAGACTGGGCACGAATGTTTCGGAAAGGACGTCAGTTCACGACAAATCTTCGATAGCCGGGTCAAGTGCACATTGTTGCAACAGAAACAACCATCGCCAAAACTGATGCAGCAGTACAGATGAACCGTTGTCGAAGCATATGTTCGCTAGCAAAAGAATTTGATGTGTGAATTGGGACAATTCTAAAGGTCGTTCGTAAGAAATTGCACTATCAGAAGGTGTGTTCACAGTGGGTACCACAGATGTTGACTGACCACCAAAAAGAGGAACAGCATGGGATGGTGTTTGAACCACTTGCTGCATTACAGAAAGGAGGGTAATGCATTTCTCTTCCGCATAGTGGCAGGCGATGAATCATGGTGTCACCACTTTTAGCTGAGCAGCAAAAGAGAGAGCATGCAATGGAAGCATGCTGGACACCAAAAGCCAAACAATTCAAGTTACAGGTTTCCGCTGGTAAGGTTATGCTGAGCACATTTTTTTACCATGAAGGGCTATTGTTGGCCGACTTTAAAGAACCTGGTGTCAACATCAACTCTACCCACTACTTGCAAACACTAGACAAGCTGCAAAAAGCCATCAAGAATAAACGACTCGGCATGCTTTCTCGAGGTGTGATTTTGTTGCACGATAATGCTCGTCCGCATGTCGCAAAGATTGTGCAGGAAGCATTAGCAAGGAAGAAGTGGGAAATTCTGCAACATCCAGCCTATAGTCCTGATTTGTCACCATGTGATTTTCATTTGTTCGGACCTCTAAAAAAGCTCTCAAGGGGCAACGATTTCACACAGATGCAGACGTAATGAACGCGGTAAACACTTGGTTCAGTGAGCAACCACAATCCATTTTTTGTGGACGGCATTCGCCGCCTACCTAAGCAATGGGATGCTTGCCTGAATGCCTATGGGGACTTCTTCTGACCAACCCATGGTGCATAATTCATTCAAAATGAATGCTTTGTTTAATTCTACCACACCTGTTAATGTTTCTTTCATGCTTTTGT
Source organism: Cepaea nemoralis (assembly GCA_014155875.1). Taxonomy (NCBI): domain Eukaryota; kingdom Metazoa; phylum Mollusca; class Gastropoda; order Stylommatophora; family Helicidae; genus Cepaea; species Cepaea nemoralis. The sequence continues at coordinate 421,215 of JACEFZ010015633.1, read as the reverse complement.
AATAAAGCCATTGGAAGGGGTTTCAAATGAACGTCCCTAATAGTATTGCTGTTGCTTAACATTGACTTTGCAACAGATGTGAGAATGAAATAATGAAAGAAAGATGTCAGATTAGAAGGATAGAAGGCTAAATGGGGTTGTGTGCCCAATTCTTATCCTTTTGAAAGAAATGCATGTGTGAACTCTCCCTTATCTCAGTGTTTGCACATCTCTCTCTCTCTCTCTCTCTCTCTCTCTCTCTCTCTCTCTCTCTCTCTCTCTCTCTCTCTCTCTCTCTCTCTCTCTCTCTCTCTCTCTCTCTCTCTCTCTCTCTGATGTATGCATTCAAACATTAAACAAACACTTTCATCCTCACTGTTAGTTAAACATTTACATGAATTATGTGATATACATCATGGCCCTGTATCTGCATGTCCATACATATTCATATACCAAAAGACTTCTGGCATGCTTAAACATAATAGGTTATGTACCAAAATAATAATATATATATACTCAATGGAGTCACACTGGTTAGTGCACTTGGTTCAATCCCCAGAAGGGGCAGAATTATTTTTTCTGACCAGTTAAGCGCTAAGGTCACCCCAGCCTCATAAAAATGGGTACCATACACTTTTCAGAATTTTTGGGAATGGAAGAGTGATGAGGAAATGAACTGGTGACTCCATCTCATACTCATGTCCTAGTATATGTGCAGGCCTAACACTTCACACCTGAACAGCATTATCTGCTATAGGACTATATTTATCTTGTATATGCTCAAATATTTTGAGGCATCAGTAGAAATAAATTGTGTTCACTGAAATGTTCTCTCAATTACTGAAGCTATGTAAGAAGAACTATCAAACATCAAATATGACAGTCGCAGATACAGTCTGGCACCACCAACACTTGCGAGACAATAATGACGTCATTACTGAAACCTGGGAAAACAGGGACAAAAGCTGATAACTAGTCCCATCATTCAACTGAACTGAAAGTGAACATCAAGCTCATGAGACATGTTAAAAGAAAGCTGTGAATTATACCTCAGTTAGCTAACAGCTAGAAAAGACAGCGGCAGACTGAAAGCAATGATGCAGGGTGGACTGAGATGCTGGCATGGAGGAATATTATCAACAGAATCCATCCAGAACACCAGGCACAAGATCTGTGGAGACACCAGTTGGCAGCACACATGATGCTGATGATAACCTAACAGCATTGTTCAACAAATCATTCATATCTCCTGAAAGGTCACAGATGCCCTTTGATTAAGTACCCTGACCTACTGTTTGGACAGAGACAGACGATGGCTTTGATACAAAATGGAAAGCTGGTGTAAAGTAAAAACTACATAGGGTGTGGAAACGTGTAGAAAGAAATCAGCAACTTCCTCAACAACAGGCATGCCAGGATGCAAATACAAAGACAGAAAAGCAACAGAGAAGCTGGAGCAAAAGATTTGTTAAGGCAGTGTTTTGTGTCCATCACTGCTCTTGAGTGTAAGTCAATGATGTAGACAAAACACCACTAAAATAACATCTACAGTTTGCTACATGCTGACACAGATACATTCCCTCTCCACACCTATTTACACAGAAAATATAATGAGAACTGTCAAACATGACCAGACCCCTGACAATTCTGACCCATTCCTAACTGGTGAAAATCCAGCTCCAGAACTTATATATGCAGAATGCAAAGTTCTTCTCTCAATTAGTGCTAAAGGATTAGAAGAGTCTGTCCGTCAAGAGACAGCGAAAAGGTAAAAACATTTTCTGAACTTAAAGCTAACATTATGTCCACAGACAAAACTACACACTAACCAAAGATCACAATCAACAATCAAGAATATTACATGTGGCTTATAAGAACAGTGATGGAAGAAATGGTTCCTGGAAGACAAGACAGGGACTGACCAGCAGGAAGATAGACACAGGGCATTGCAGACAGCTTGGGCATTGCAGACACAGGCATTGCAGACACAAGGTTTTGCAGACAACTTGGGAATGAGGTGGGAGAACTGGCCGGGATAGAGAGACCTTTTGGCACTGCATGGTCAGAGCAATATTCTGCAAAGTTTTTTTTTTAAAGTTGCATATTCTTTACAGGACGTTGCAGTCAACACCAGCATTTTACCGCCGCTGTTGATGTCTTGGCAAGTTTTTACGTTCAGTAATTTGCAATTGCTTTCTGAACGTCTGGCTCCCATACCAACATGTTAAAACCAGCGGGCCAGGTCTGCGAAGTACTTGACACATAATGACTAAATGTTCATGTATACAGGGTTGGGGGTGGGGGAGGGGGCAGAAGGAGATAAGATGCAGAAGACCCTACAAAACTAGACAAACACACAATGACTTTTCAATGTCAATAACAGTAAAACAAAGCACCAAACTGTCACAGCCAACAAATAACATGCAAACATTTACTAAAGGCCTTTATTTGTTTACAGAAAAGAAGCACATATCTCTAGGTATCAATATGGCACAGTTTGTCAGAAGCACTACAAGACAAACTCAGTGTGATAAACCCATGCCCAGTGCAATCAATTTGGAAATATGAAGGCTGCTGGAGGTATAGAGAGAGAGAGAGAGAGAGAGAGAGAGAGAGAGAGAGAGAGAGAGAGAGAGAGAGAGAGAGAGAGAGAGAGAGAGAGAGAGAGAGAGAGAGAGAGAGAGAGAGAGAGAGAGAGAGAGAGAGAGAGACTCAAACTGAGGACAGAATATTACATGAAAAGATGAATCAATACAACAATCTCAAAGAAACATGGCTTGACAAACTTCCAGAGACAGACGCAGGAGAACTATATAACTCATTACCTAGAAACGATCATGTGATCATCTTCAAACTAATTACCCATCATTCTAAAGCTGGAAAGGGCAATTGAACACGCCCTTCAAAACTGTTAGCTCTACGAGTGCAGCAGAATGGCAACATGGTTTCCCAGATATAGTCAGGCATAAGATTGTACGGTGGCCATAGAAAATTGTATCATGATATTTGCAATCTGAAACTGTCAACTCTTGTAAGTGTCAACTGTGTAGGAGAGATTGTCAGCTGTGTAAGAGAGATTTATAACTATGTATGGGAGATTGTCAGCTGTGTAAGGGAGATTGGTAACTATGTATGAGAGATTGTCAACTGTGTAAGAGATTGTCAGCTGTGTAAGGGAGATTGGTAACTATGTATGAGAGATTGTCAACTGTGTAAGAGATTGTTAGCTGTGTAAGGGAGATTGGTAACTATGTATGAGAGATTGTCAACTGTGTAAGAGATTGTCAGCTGTGTAAGGGAGATTGGTAACTATGTATGAGAGATCAACTGTGTAAGAGATTGTCAGCTGTGTAAGGGAGATTGTCAGCAGTGTAAGGGAGATTGATAACTATGTATGAGTGATTGTCAACTATGTTAGAGAGATTGATAACTATGTATGAGAGATTTTCAACTGTGTAGGATATATTGTCAGCTGTGTAAAAGAGATTGTCAGCTGTGTAAAAGAGATTGTCAGCTGTGTAAGAGAGTTTGTCAGTGTAAGAGAGTTTGTCAGCTGTGTAAAGGAGACTGTCAGCTGTGTAAAGGAGATTGTCAGCTGTGTAAAGGAGATTGTCAGCTGTGTAAGACAATGCCAACTGCATAGGAGAGATTGTCAGCTGTGTACAGGAGATTGTCAGCTGTGTAAGAGAGATTTATAACTATGTATTAGAGATTTTCAACTGTGTAAGAGAATGTGAACTGTGTGGGAGAGATTGTCAGCAGCTTGGTAAGGGAGATTGTAAGCAGTGTAAGAGAGACTGTCAGCAACTGTGTAAAATAGATTGTCAGCAGCTGTGTAAGGGAGACTGTCAGCTGTGTAAGAGAGATTGTCAGCAGCCGTGTAAGGGAGATTGTCAGCTGTGTAAGGGAGATTGTCAGCTGTGTAAGGGAGATTGTCAGCTGTGTAAGGGAGATTGTCAGCTGTGTAAAGGAGATTGTCAGCTGTGTAAGGGAGATTGTCAGTTGTGTAAGAGAATGTCAACTGTGTAGGAGAGATTGTCAGCTGTGTAAAGGAGACTGTCAGCTGTGTAAAGGAGACTGTCAGCTGTGTAAAGGAGATTGTCAGCTGTGCAAAGGAGATTGTCAGATGTGTAAAAGAGATTGTCAGCTGTGTAAAGGAGATTGTCAGTTGTGTAATAGAATGTCAATTGTGTAGGAGAGACTGTCAGTTGTGTAAGAGAATGTCAACTGTGTAAGGGAGATTGTCAGTTGTGTAAGAGAATGTCAACTGTGTAGGAGAAATTGTCAGCTGTGTAAAGGAGATTGTCAACTGTGTAAAGGAGACTGTCAGCTGTGTAAAGGAGACTGTCAATTGTATAAAGGAGACTGTCAGCTGTGTAAGAGATTGTCAACTGTTAAGGGAGACTGTCAGCTGTGTAAGAGATTGTCAACTGTGTAAAGGAGACTGTCAGCTGTGTAAAGGAGATTGTCAGCTGTGTAAGAGAATGTCAACTGTGTAGGAGAGATTGTCAGCTGTGTAAAGGAGACTGTCAGCTGTGTAAAGGAGACTGCCAGCTGTGTAAAGGAGATTGTCAGCTGTGTAAGAGAATGTCAACTGTGTAGGAGAGATTGTCAGCTGTGTAAAGGAGATTGTCAGCTGTGTAAAGGAGATTGTCAGCTGTGTAAAGGAGACTGTCAACTGTGTAAAGGAGACTGTCAGCTGTGTAAAGGAAATTGTCAGCTGTGTAAGAGAATGTCAACTGTGTAGGAGAGATTGTCAGCTGTGTAAAGGAGACTGTCAGCTGTGTAAAGAAGACTGTCAGTTGTGTAAAGGAGACTGTCAGCTGTGTAAGAGATTGTCAACTGTGTAAAGGAGATTGTCAGCTGTGTAAGAGAATGTCAACTGTGTAGGAGAGACTGTCAGCTGTGTAAAGGAGACTGTCAGCTGTGTAGGAGATTGTCAGCTGTGTAAAGGAGATTTCAGCTGTGTAAAGGAGACTGTCAACTGTGTAAAGGAGACTGTCAGCTGTGTAAAGGAGATTGTCAGCTGTGTAAAGGAGATTGTCAGCTGTGTAAGAGAATGTCAACTGTGTAGGAGAGATTGTCAGCTGTGTAAAGGAGACTGTCAGCTGTGTAAAGGAGACTGTCAGTTGTGTAAAGGAGACTGTCAGCTGTGTAAAGGAGACTGTCAGCTGTGTAAAGGACTGTCAACTGTGTAAAGGAGACTGTCAGCTGTGTAAAGGAGACTGTCAGCTGTGTAAGAGAATGTCAACTGTGTAGGAGAGATTGTCAGCTGTGTAAAGTAGATTGTCAGCTGTGTAAAGGAGACTGTCAACTGTGTAAAGGAGACTGTCAACTGTGTAAAGGAGACTGTCAACTGTGTAAAGGAGACTGTCAGCTGTGTAAGAGATTGTCAGCTGTGTAAGGGAGATTGTCAGCTGTGTAAAGGAGATTGTCAGCTGTGTAAAGGAGATTGTCAGCTGTGTAAAGGAGATTGTCAGCTGTGTAAAGGAGATTGTCAGCTGTGTAAAGGAGATTGTCAGCTGTGTAAGATTGAGTTGAGTTGAGCTGAGCTAAGAACCGACATCACTGCACTCAGGACATTCCCATATGTGCTCCGCCCCTTTATTCAACAGCCAGCAAAGAGTCACACTACAAATCATTCTCACCGCTATCTGACTGAAAGTTCTCCTGGTCTTCCCTCTCAGTTTTGAGATTCTACCAGAACCCGCAATCTCATCCTTTCCACATACAGGTTCTCAATCTGTTCCTCCACCTTCTCCACCTGGTCCCTCAGGTGCACGACCATCTCTCCTTTGTCCATAGGTAATCAACCACCAAGAGGTGAATTGTCTCCCAGTCATCAGTCCTTGATATAAAGTGGACTGTTTTGAATGACCATGGGAGTGATCACATGCCATGCTCAGTCCTGATCTCTAAGTCCAGGAAAGTTAAGGCTGGGAGAGCGAGCAAGACCTTCCAGTATGAGCGGAGCGACAGCCTTCTTGGACGCCTCAGACATGGGGCATGCAACAGGACTGTTAAAACTCCTTTTTTGCAGCCCCCATGGTGGACCCCAGAAGTAGACAATGCGTGGAAAGCAAAGAGAGCTGCAGTGAAGCAGCTAAGGAAATTGCGACAGACACCCCTAAGTTCACGAGAGGAAGTGGACATAGCGGAAAATGACAAGAAGGACAAGGTGGAGGCTTTCAAGCGATGTGCTGCAGAGGCCAAGAAAGTAAAATGGGAATGTTTTATGAAGGAGATTGGAGGTGATAAAACATTGCATAAATTCTGGAAACTGTACAGACAAATGCAAAGAAAAGATTGGCCTATGACAGTGGGAACAATTTATAAAGAGGATGGGGTACGCGTGACAACAGACAAGGAGAAAGGGGAGGCGTTTCTCCAGAGATTTTTAGAGCAGACCAATCATAGTGATGCGGATACCAGGGATGCAGTTAGAGTGGAATTATCTGGCACAATAGAGAATATGCCTTACGAAGACATTATACTGTTTGAAGATGTTAAACATATTTTGCAAAAGGCAAAAGACACGGCACCAGGGCCTGATGGTGTCAGGTATGGCCACATGAAGGCTTTGAGCGATGTAGACCTGAAGGAGATGGCCGGCTGCTTTAAGCAGAGCATTAGGACAGCGTCAGTACCGCAGGATTGGCTGCATAGCTATCTCATCCCTCTCCCAAAACCATACAAGGATCATTCAAAGCTTGGCGGCTTTAGGATCATCACCCTTCAAAATACATTTGGGAAGGTTTTAGAGAAGATAGTCGCTGTTAAGCTGCAGGATTTTTTGGAAAGGGGGAAGCTTCTTCCAAGAGGACTGGGGAGCTACAGGCCAGGAAAAGATACCTGGTCAAATGCAGCCACCTTTGCCTTTGACGTTTATGAGGGGTTCCAGAGTAGACAGGAAACGATGGCGGCAGCGCTTGATCTCGAAGATGCGTACAATAGGGTGCGATATGATATTTTGATGACCGCACTTATGGAGAAGGGGGTCAATCCCTGGTTGGTGAGCTGTTATAAGAGAGATTGTCAGATGTCATATAACAAGAGAGATTGTCAACTCTGTAGGACAAACTGTCAGTTGTTATAAGAGAGATTGTCAGATGTCATATAACAAGAGAGATTGTCAACTCTGTAGGACAAACTGTCAGTTGTTATAAGAGAGATTGTCAGATGTCATATAACAAGAGAGATTGTCAACTCTGTAGGACAAACTGTCAGTTGTTATAAGAGAGATTGTCAGATGTCATATAACAAGAGAGATTGTCAACTCTGTAGGACAAACTGTCAGTTGTTATAAGAGAGATTATCAACTCTGTAGGATAGGCTGTCAGTTGTTATAAGAGAGATTGTCAACTCTGTAGGATAGGCTGTCAGTTGTTATAAGAGAGATTGTCAGATGTCATATAACAAGAGAGATTGTCAACTCTGTAGGACAAACTGTCAGTTGTTATAAGAGAGATTGTCAGATGTCATATAACAAGAGAGATTGTCAACTCTGTAGGACAGACTGTCAGTTGTTATAAGAGAGATTGTCAACTCTGTAGGACAGACTGTCAGTTGTTATAAGAGAGATTGTCAGATGTCATATAACAAGAGAGATTGTCAACTCTGTAGGATAGGCTGTCAGTTGTTATAAGAGAGATTGTCAGATGTCATATAACAAGAGAGATTGTCAACTCTGTAGGACAGACTGTCAGTTGTTATAAGAGAGATTGTCAGATGTCATATAACAAGAGAGATTGTCAACTCTGTAGGACAAACTGTCAGTTGTTATAAGAGAGATTGTCAACTCTGTAGGATAGGCTGTCAGTTGTTATAAGAGAGATTGTCAACTCTGTAGGATAGGCTGTCAGTTGTTATAAGAGAGATTGTCAACTCTGTAGGACAGACTGTCAGTTGTTATAAGAGAGATTGTCAGATGTCATATAACAAGAGAGATTGTCAACTCTGTAGGACAGACTGTCAGCTGTTATAAGAGAGATTGTCAACTCTGTAGGACAAACTGTCAGTTGTTATAAGAGAGATTGTCAACTCTGTAGGACAAACTGTCAGTTGTTATAAGAGAGATTGTCAGATGTCATATAACAAGAGAGATTGTCAACTCTGTAGGACAGACTGTCAGTTGTTATAAGAGAGATTGTCAACTCTGTAGGACAGACTGTCAGTTGTTATCTGTCAGTTGTTATCAGAGAGATTGTCAGATGTCATATAACAAGAGAGATTGTCAACTCTGTAGGACAGACTGTCAGTTGTTATAAGAGAGATTGTCAGATGTCATATAACAAGAGAGATTGTCAACTCTGTAGGACAAACTGTCAGTTGTTATAAGAGAGATTGTCAGATGTCATATAACAAGAGAGATTGTCAACTCTGTAGGACAAACTGTCAGTTGTTATAAGAGAGATTGTCAGATGTCATATAACAAGAGAGATTGTCAACTCTGTAGGACAAACTGTCAGTTGTTATAAGAGAGATTGTCAACTCTGTAGGATAAACTGTCAGTTGTTATAAGAGAGATTGTCAACTCTGTAGGATAGGTTGTCAGTTGTTATAAGAGAGATTGTCAACTCTGTAGGACAGACTGTCAGTTGTTATAAGAGAGATTGTCAGATGTCATATAACAAGAGAGATTGTCAACTCTGTAGGACAAACTGTCAGTTGTTATAAGAGAGATTGTCAACTCTGTAGGACAAACTGTCAGTTGTTATAAGAGAGATTGTCAGATGTCATATAACAAGAGAGATTGTCAACTCTGTAGGACAGACTGTCAGTTGTTATAAGAGAGATTGTCAACTCTGTAGGACAAACTGTCAGTTGTTATAAGAGAGATTGTCAACTCTGTAGGACAAACTGTCAGTTGTTATAAGAGAGATTGTCAGATGTCATATAACAAGAGAGATTGTCAACTCTGTAGGACAAACTGTCAGTTGTTATAAGAGAGATTGTCAGATGTCATATAACAAGAGAGATTGTCAACTCTGTAGGACAAACTGTCAGTTGTTATAAGAGAGATTGTCAGATGTCATATAACAAGAGAGATTGTCAACTCTGTAGGACAAACTGTCAGTTGTTATAAGAGAGATTGTCAGATGTCATATAACAAGAGAGATTGTCCACTCTGTAGGATAGGCTGTCAGTTGTTATAAGAGAGATTGTCACCTCTGTAGGATAGGCTGTCAGTTATTATAAGAGAGATTCCCCTCTGCTGTGTGTCCACCGTGACGAGGTAGAGGGGCTTGTGCGTCCCAATGACCCCAAGAGCTATGCCGACGGTAGCACAGCTACTGGTAGGGCCACCCATGTCGGACAGGTCAAGGGAGAGGGACCAGACGAAGAGACACACAAACCTGCTGCCTTGTAGGTAGACTGGGGACAGTCAAAGGCTAGGGAAAGCACCCCGAATACATGCTTGTCGAAATCGGATGTACTGAGCCACAGGCTTGACAAAGCAGTGCAACGTAAAACCTGCTGCCTTGTAGGTAGACTGGGGACAGTCAAAGGCTAGGGAAAGCATCCCGAATAAATGCTTGTCGAAATCGGATGTACTGAGCCACAGGCTTGACAAAGCAGTGCAACGTAACTTAATTCATGATGTCACAAATCAAAATTAATCGATATGGTGCTAATCCCGTGAAGTCCCATCAGGCGGCGATAGTGCCGGGCCCCCCTGCCTCGAGGGGGTCCACCCATGACTACTGGTGGTCACCTTCCCCTGTGCTGTGGAGTCAAGGCACAGAGGAAGTAGGTTAAGAGCTATTGACCAAATACCCCGGACACTCAACATACTACAGTGGAATGCCGAAGGAGTTTACAAGAAGAAAGACTCCCTAACACAGCGTCTTCATAAAGATAGAATAGATGTGGCATGCATTCAAGAAACACACCTCAACGCCAATCACAAATTCTCAGTCAGAGGATATCAGGCCACACGTTTCGACCGCGAAGGACACAAAGGAGGAGTTCTAATACTTACACGAAATACAATACCTTGCAGCGAAGTATCTGTGATCTCTGACAACCAAACGGAAATTATAGGTGTTGATATAATGATAAAGGACGTGAAAATAAGAATCTACAATCTGTATAGCCCAGCAGATAAGGACCTTACACTCTCAAACATGAAAATAACTGACACAAACTGCATTATTGTCGGAGACTTTAATAGCCGTTCAGAAAGATGGGGATACCCAGATACTGACAAAAGAGGAGATGAATTGGAGGACTGGGAAATAGACTCAAATCTCCATCTACTCAACAAAGCGGATGACACACCGAGCTTCTACTCCAGAAGATGGCTTACCACTTCTACTCCAGACTTAGCTTTCTGCACAGGAGACATCCTCCACAAAATCGATCGCCATGTGCTGGACCAATTAGCAGGTAGTGACCACAGACCAATCAAGCTTGTAATGAATATGGAGTATGTTCCACAGGAGCAAAAGCCCTTGCCCCGCTGGAATTACAAACGAGCAGATTGGGACAGATTTGCCATACTAACAGACAAATATTGTGAAAACATAAATACACGATATGGCAACATAAAGCAAATGGTGGAAAGTCTAAACAGAGCGATAATACAGGCAGCCACTGAGTCCATTCCTAGAGGAGCGAGGAAAAATTACAAACCATACTGGACTGAAGAACTACAAAGTTTGGAGGACAAAGTTGAAGATGCCAGGAAGACAGCAGAGAGAGAACAAACAATTGAATCGAACATCTCTCTCAAAGCCATCTCAGCAAAATATAAAAGAACAGTAAATCAAACAACAAGAGATTGTTGGAGGGAAAAAACAGAAAACCTGAATTTTGACAGGGATGGAAACAAACTATGGAAACTAGTGAAAGCCATGAACAATGAAGGACCTAGAAACAAACAAATAACAATTAAACAAGGAAATGCCTTGCTTACAGGAAAAAAGGCTGCAAATGCACTAATGGAACACTATGCAAATGCAAACCACATTGATATTACAACCGAACAGAAGAAAGCAATCAAAGACAAACAGATACATCATAGAAATACAGAGACAGCAGCAGAATATATGATGGCAAATCTAACAATGGAAGAAATGGAACAGGCAATGAATACCCTAAAAAAGAAGAAATCACCAGGAAAGGATGGAATCACAAATGAAATGCTAATAGGACTAGGCACCAAGGCAAAGAAGAAACTACTAGCAGTCCTAAATAACAGCTGGAAGAGAGGAATAGTCCCACAGGCATGGAAGGAAGCTATACTAATACCAGTCCCAAAGAAAGGAAAAGACCTGGAAGAACCAAATGGCTATCGACCTATCAGTCTACTTAGCTGTGTAGGAAAATTAATGGAACGCATTATCAATGGCAGGCTAACATGGCATCTGGAAGAAAACAAACTCTTAACACCACACCAAGCAGGATTCAGAAAGTACAGATCCACTGAAGATCAAATAACCTATATAGCTCAGGAAATAGAGGATGCCTTCCAAGAGAAAAAGCACACACTAGCAGTCTGGATAGATTTAGAAAAAGCATTTGATAAAGTATGGAAGGAAGGACTGAAAGTAAAACTGCAAAACATGCATGTTTGTGGAAAAATGTATAAATGGATCAGCCACTACCTTGAGAACAGAACTGCCAGAACAAAAGTACAAGGACAAACAAGCAAAATGATGCTGCTGGAGCAAGGTGTCCCCCAAGGAGGAGTTCTTTCACCAACATTATTCCTAGCATATATAAATGACATCACAGAAAATTTTCCAGCCAGAGTACACACATCCTCCTTTGCAGATGACCTAGCCATATGGACATCTGAAGAATATATTAGTACAGCTAATAGCAGAATACAGCAAGCCTTATTAGCGCTAGAGGACTGGTCAAAATCATGGCTAGTGAAGATAAGTGAGGAGAAAACAACATGCACAGTGTTCTCCCTCTCAAATAAAACTCAGCAACCTAAGCTGGTATTGAATGGAAAAATATTGCGCCATGAAGAAAATCCAAACTATCTAGGAGTCACCTTTGATCGTCGCCTGACATGGAAGACACAGGTTGAGAAAAATCGAACAAGAGCAAGGCAGAGAATGGCAATCATGAAAAAGCTTGCTGGTACAACGTGGGGAGCAGATGAGAAAGTTCTCAAGAAGTTATATACTGGACGGGTGAGGCCAGTACTGGAATATGGCATTGCAGCTTGGGCAACAGCAGCTAAGTCAAACTTTAACAAAATAAGTAGAGTCCAAAACCAAGGAATGCGAATCATAACTGGAAGCCTGAAGACAACGCCTATTAATGAACTAGAAAAGATCACTTGTTTACAACCAATGCAGGATAGAAGAGATAGCAGAGCCCAGCAACAAGCAGAAAAATTTAGAAGATTGACAGACCACCCTATGTACAACAGATTTAATGGTTTTGGAAAGGGAAGACTGAAGCGTAGCAACTTTGTAGAAACTGCAAAACGAAGGATTAGGGCAGATCCTATACTTAACATATCAACAGTCAAGCCCATACACAATGCACACAAGTTCCCAGCTTGGAGACAGCAGCAACTGCCTGAGATGATAGAAAACATTCCTGGTATTGAGAAAAAGAACACTCAGCATGAAACCGAAAGAAGAGAAATAACCCTAAACTACATAAAAGAACATTACCCAAGCAGAAATTGGACCCATGCATATACAGATGGATCTGCCAAAAATTCAATAGAGAATGGAGGAGGAGGAATTCTCCTAAATTTAAAAAATGGAGTGAAAAAAACACATTCAATGGCAACTGGAAAATTTTCAAGTAACTTCAAAGCGGAGGTAGAGGCTCTGAAAACTGCAGCAGAAATGCTCCTGATGGAGGAAAATAAAGAGAAGCAAATAGCTATCTTCACAGATGCAAAGTCAGTTGTCTCAATACTGAAGAGCAATAACAGCACAGAACTAACTGACCTAAGAGCAGCACTCCATGGTCTATGCCAGAAATCCAAAAAAGTTGTAATACAGTGGATCCCATCACATTGCAGTATACCTGGAAACGAAGAGGCTGACAGACTGGCAAAAGAGGGCGGACGACTACCACAGCCTGACATAGACATAACCTATAATGAGGCAAAGAGGTTGATAAAAAGCACTTATAGAACCAAATGGGAATCAGAGCATCCAGGCCATCAGAAGGATGATGCATATTACAAACTCGACCGAAGAGAACAAGTAGCAATCTTCAGACTCCGCACAGGACATAACAGGCTGAAATACCACTTGTTCAATAAACTAAAGATAGGAGATACCGATGAATGTAATTGTAGAACTGGAAAAATGACAGCAAAACATTTGCTGCAGGATTGCCCAACGTATGCAGAACAGAGAAAGATATTTTGGCCCACACCTGCTTCATTTGAGGACAAGCTCTATGGAGATATCAACAAGCTCAAGTTGACCGCAGCTTACTTTAACTACATACAGGTTGACATTTAAAGGTGCATGAAGACCCAGAGGCATGAAATGGAATATTGCTTGGATAGCAAATCCATTATGTGGAAAGTCCAAATCGAAAGCTCGCTGTGTGGGCTTCATAAAAGGTGGAAAAGTGTCCTAGTGGCACGAAATGGAATATTGCTTGGATAGCAAATCCATTACGTGGAAAGTCCGAATCAAAAGCCCATTGTGTGGGCTTCATAAAAAGGTGGAAAAGTGTCCTAGTGGCATGAAATGGAATATTGCTTGGATAGCAAATCCATTACGTGGAAAGTCCGAATCAAAAGCCCACTATGTGGGCTTCATAAAAGGTGGAAAAGTGTCCTAGTGGCACGAAATGGAATATTGCTTGGATAGCAAATCCATTACATGGAAAGTCCGAATCGAAAGCTCACTGTGTGGATGTCATCTGCAGACTGCATACTTCTGGTTTCCGGAAGAACAGCCTATGGTGAACGGAAGGCCCAATATACGGAAGTGAGGCTAAGCAGCCATGTGCAGGACGTGACGATTCCTTGGGTGAGCCCAGTACCAGAGCGCTATGTATCGGCTCTGCAAGTATGGAAGCCTCCTTGGATGGCGGGGAATGCCCATGGTCTGCCCCTGCCTTCCCTTGAGGGCTGACCAGGATCTTTGGCTGTTCTATATGGACCAGCTGGGATGGGGGATAACACCACAACAGTGAGAGTCAAACGTCCTAAGAAACCCCCGGGAAGGTTAACCCGGTCAACAAATGCCCGCAGAAGTCGGATGTGTTGGCCTAACGGCGCAAGAACGCAGCTCTGCTGTAAACAGGCACAACGCAGTCACATCCGAAAAAATTACTCCGGATGAACGAAGAAGAAGAAGAAGAAGATAAGAGAGATTGTCAACTCTGTAGGATAGGCTGTCAGTTGTTATAAGAGAGATTGTCAACTCTGTAGGATAGGCTGTCAGTTATTATAAGAGAGATTGTCAACTCTGTAGGACAGGCTGTCAGTTGTTATAAGAGAGATTGTCAACTCTGTAGGATAGGCTGTCAGTTGTTATAAGAGAGATTGTCAACTCTGTAGGATAGGCTGAGAGTTGTTATAAGAGAGATTGTCAACTCTGTAGGATAGGCTGTCAGTTGTTATAAGAGAGATTGTCAACTCTGTAGGATAGGCTGTCAGTTGTTATAAGAGAGATTGTCAACTCTGTAGGATAGGCTGTCAGTTGTTATAAGAGAGATTGTCAGATGTCATATAACAAGAGAGATTGTCAACTCTGTAGGATAGGCTGTCAGTTGTTATAAGAGAGATTGTCAACTCTGTAGGATAGGCTGTCAGTTGTTATAAGAGAGATTGTCAACTCTGTAGGATAGGCTGTCAGTTGTTATAAGAGAGATTGTCAACTCTGTAGGATAGGCTGTCAGTTGTTATAAGAGAGATTGTCAGATGTCATATAACAAGAGAGATTGTCAACTCTGTAGGACAAACTGTCAGTTGTTATAAGAGAGATTGTCAGATGTCATATAACAAGAGAGATTGTCAACTCTGTAGGACAGGCTGTCAGTTGTTATAAGAGAGATTGTCAGATGTCATATAACAAGAGAGATTGTCAACTCTGTAGGACAGGCTGTCAGTTGTTGTCAGAGAGATTGTCAGATGTCATATAACAAGAGAGATTGTCAACTGTAAACGGGAGATTATCAAATGTGTAAGGGATATTTGTCAATTGAAACGAGAAAAAGAGTGTTGAGGGGATACATAGAGCCTGTTCTTTTGTATGGATGTGAAACTTGGACAATGAGCAGTCAAGCTGAAAAGCATCTGATGGCTGCAGAAATGTGGTTTCTGAGGAAAATGCAAAGAATACCATGGACAGACAGAAATACCAATGACCAAGTACTACAGGAGACAAATGAACATCGTAAACTGATTAGAGAAATTAGACGTAGACAGTCAAAATTTTTTGGACATGTTATGAGAAGAAATGGATTGGAGAACTTAGTGACAACTGGCAAGATCGAGGGGAACAGACCAAGAGGAAGACCGAGAGGAAAATACCTGGATGTCTTGGCCACATGGCATGGACGAGACAGGAACAATGAGCTGATCCACGACACTGGTGATCGTGTGAAATGGCGAGTCATGACCGCCCACGCTTTCCGGCATGGCACATGATTGATTGATTGAAGGGATATTTTCAACTAAGGGAGATTATCAACTGTGTAAGGGAGATTATCCACTGTGTAAGTGAGATTGTCAACTGTGTAAGGGAGATTATCAAATGCGTAGAAGACAGTGTCAAATGTGTAACTGTCAACTGTGTAAGAAAGATAAAATAGTCCCATGGAAGACACTGACAATGAAGTGGCCAGTTCTCTGTCTCGCCACTCTCCTTCCTAGAACTGTCAGAAAATTGTTAACAATATCTGGTGATCATGTTATGAGACTGAGACACCTCCAGAGTGGGTTCGAAAACAGAATTCTACAAATGCTGGAGATTAAACCCAGACTACAACCTCATAAGAGGGGTAGATGTTCTTATTTGGGAGTAAGTGAAGAAAATTATAATACAAGATTGCATAATGATGGTATAAATAAAGTTTATAGTATTGACAGAAAATTAATGATATATGGCGAAGACAGAAAATGTTATGGTAATGGTATGTGTATTATGATGAAGAAAATTATATGGTTATGGTATAATGGTGTGGAGATGACAGAAAATTTCATGGTAATGGTATAAAGCTGTACACTAAAAACATAAAATTGCAGTGACAATAGAAAAATACAGAGGTGGTAGATAAGTGTAAACAGAATAATAAAGTGAGTCACTGACCCATTTAAGGCACATTCTGTAAATGGTACTAGATCCACATGTTTACAGACCAATCAGCACTGGGCGGGTGATGCGGTCAGTATCCTGCAGGCCATCTTTATTTCCCATGCCATTTTCTGGTATCCATATTAACATGGGTCGAAATGAGACCCAAGTCTATTTTAAACATTCAAATTTGCCCCAATGTGGATCACACTCATAAAAACCCAGTCAGCAGGCGAGTGTCTGACCACTACATCATCACAAATAGATAAGAATAACATTGGCGTGGGGGGGAGAATGGAAGAGACAGACAGACTGACCGTCAGACAGATCACTTGACCTTCAGCTGCTCACAGGTGGACTTTACTCCAGAGACAGACAGACAGACAGATCACTTGAGCTTCAGCTGCTCACAGTTGGACTGTACTCCAGAGACAGACAGATCACTTGAGCTTCAGCTGCTCACAGGTGTACTGTACTCCATAGAGACTGACAGTCAGATCACTTGAGCTTCAGCTGCTCACAGGTGAACTGTACTCCAGAGACAGACAGACAGATGACTTGAGCTTCAGCTGCTGACAGGTGGACTGTACTCCAGAGACAGACAGATCACTTGAACTTCAGCTGCTCACAGGTGGTCTGTACTCCAGAGACAGACAGACAGATCACTTGACCTTCAGCTGCTCACAAGTGGACTGTACTCCAGAGACAGACAGACAGACAGATCACTTGACCTTCAGCTGCTCACAGGTGGACTGTACTCCAGAGACAGACAGACAGATCACTTGAGCTTCAGCTGCTCACAGGTGGACTGTACTCCAGAGACAGAAGACTTACCCCCAGACACAGCCGGTGTGCTGACTAATGATGGGCTGGGCTCTGGCATTCTGCTTGCATCATCCCCTGCATCATCATCTTCCACTTCTGTCTGTTTGTGCAGCTTTGCTGGCCTTCGTTCCTCAGACATGTCAGTCTGCAAACCAAACCAAACATCAAAACTTCAGACATGTCAGTCTGCAAACCAAACCAAACATCAAAACTTCAGACATGTCAGTCTTAAAAACAAACCAAACATCAAAACTTCAGACATGTCAGTTTTCAAAACAAACAAAACATCAATCATAGGTGGTCTCGAGGTATGGCGTCCACCCCGAGTGCTGGAGGTCCTGGGTTCAAGCCCCGGTGTGACCGGGATCTTTTCACGTGGACTTCCAGTAATAAAATTTCCCCTGGTCTCTGGGTAGTGAGATCGGACACCTGTGTGTATTGTTGTGCACGTAAACAATCCCTTGGCAGTTGGAAATCGAAAAAGAGTAGCCTGACCGGCGCTGCCCGGGCAAAATTTTGAGTTAAAAATCTACCCAAATATTTCAGGATCCTCGCCGATGTTACGGAGTTCGTGCATTGAGCTGAGTTTCTCAAGACTCAGGTTTGAGTTAGGAGGAAAACGGAGCACTTATGGGTTAAATCCGTGTGCCGTGATGTTCATCCAACGACTAAACTAAACTAAACAAAACATCAAAACTTCAGACATGTCAGTTGTCAAAACAAACAAACCATCAAAACTTCAAGTATGTTGCTCTGTAAAACAAAGCATTTCAGATTCTCAGTAGGCAGAAGTAACACAGACTATGTTTTAGGGTGTAGCCATTTATGATAATGGATGTCACTTCATGATGTCTACAGGACAGGCAAAATGTGACTAAGCAGGGGAACAATGGAAATTATTGCTAGACTGAACAGTGCATGGAAGCTGTAAGACTAGATTGTCACAGTGTGAGACTGTGAGTATGTGTTAGTGTGATATTGAAAACTAGACTGACAGTGATGAAGGTAGTAGTAGTGAAGACTGGACTGTCAGCGTGTGTGTATGGTAGTAGTGAAGATTAGACTGTCAGTGTGTGTGTGGTAGTAGTGAAGATTAGACTGTCAGTGTGTGTAGTAGTAGTGATGAGCAGCCTGTCAGTGTGTGTGTGGTAGTAGTGATGACCAGCCTGTCAGTGTGTGTGTGGTAGTAGTGAAGACCAGACTGTCAGCGTGTGTGTATGGTAGTAGTGAAGATTAGACTGTCAGTGTGTGTGTGTGGTAGTAGTGAAGATTAGACTGTCAGCGTGTGTGTATGGTAGTAGTGATGACCAGACTGTCAGTGTGTGTGTGGTAGTAGTGAAGATTAGACTGTCAGTGTGTGTGTGTGGTAGTAGTGAAGATTAGACTGTCAGTGTGTGTATGTGGTAGTAGTGAAGATTAGACTGCCAGTGTGTGAGTGTGTGTGTGTGTGTGTGTGGTAGTAGTGAAGACTAGACTGTCAGTGTGTGTGGTAGTGAAGACTAGACTGTCAGTGTGTGTGTGGTAGTATTGAAGACTAGACTGTCAGTGTGTGGTAGTGAAGACTAGACTGTCAGCGTGTGTGGTAGTGAAGACTAGACTGTCAGTGTGTGTGTGTGTGGTAGTATTGAAGACTAGACTGTCAGTGTGTGTGGTAGTAGTGAAGACTAGACTGTCAGTGTGTGTGGTAGTAGTGAAGACTAAACTATCAGTGTGTGTGTGGTAGTAGTGAAGACTAAACTGTCAGTGTGTGTGTAGTAGTGAAGACTAGACTGTCAGTGTGTGTGGTAGTATTGAAGACTAGACTGTCAGTGTGTGTGGTAGTATTGAAGACTAGACTGTCAGTGTGTGTGGTAGTAGTGAAGACTAGACTGTCAGTGTGTGTGGTAGTGAAGACTAGACTGTCAGTGTGTGTGGTATTAGTGAAGACTAGACTGTCAGTGTGTGTGGTAGTGAAGACTAGACTGTCAGTGTGTGTGGTAGTAGTGAAGACTAGACTGTCAGTGTGTGTGTGTGGTAGTAGTGAAGATTAGACTGTCAGTGTGTGTGGTAGTAGTGAAGACTAGACTGTCAGTGTGTGTGGTAGTAGTGAAGACTAGACTGTCAGTGTGTGTGGTAGTAGTGAAGACTAGACTGTCAGTGTGTGTGGTAGTAGTGAAGACTAGACTGTCAGTGTGTGTGGTAGTAGTGAAGACTAGACTGTCAGTGTGTGTGGTAGTAGTGAAGACTAGACTGTCAGTGTGTGTGGTAGTAGTGAAGACTAGACTGTCAGTGTGTGTGGTAGTAGTGAAGACTAGACTGTCAGTGTGTGTGGTAGTAGTGAAGACTAGACTGTCAGTGTGTGTGGTAGTAGTGAAGACTAGATTGTCAGTGTGTGTGGTATCAGTCAAGATTAGGCTTTCCATGTAAAAGAAGCAAGAGACATCTGTCCTGCTGCAATGGCATTCTTATAGCTTGACTGAGGCGAACCCATCTGTGCCTGTAGCATTTCTGTTTACCAGTATGTCATCTAATTACATATTTTATAGGTGCAAAGCAGTTAAACATAAGGCTGTTGTCTGTGACAATCTCTACGTTTTCCTGACTGTCATTATGTCTTCACATATTGTTCAGTCTATGCATTCCTGACAAGAATAATTGATTGGAAGAATACCAGTTTGTATGTGAACACCCAATCCTTCTTTATTCATTACCAGAAATGTCTATCATTCTTTATGAGAACAGCCAATTTATTGCTCAGGCACTATCACCTATATCATTATAGAAAAAGAAGAAAAAATCCACACCCATTGTATCATTCTTTACTAGAAACGACTATCATTCTCTGTGACAACACCCAATGTATCACTCAAACACTCTACCACTCTTATCAGTAGAAACAAAACAATATATTTCCATAGTGAATGGAAACTCAGACGCCATAAACAAAATATTGCACGATTTCTTGCCCTGCATCTGGTCAGGTGCATACTGTAGAGTGATATATTACATGAAGTGGACACACACATAATACTTTGACTGAAATACTAAGGTACATATCAATGAAATCAACCACTGTAAAATATCTCGTGAAATATTTTTTTATTGTGCCTGTATTTAAAGCAAACAAAAACTATCAATTAAATTAAATGTTATCATGGTTATCATGGTTTACTAGAAGCGGCTATCATTCCTTACGAGAACTAATGTATCCACATTTGATTTAACATAGTATGGCTTTTACATGAAACAAAATAGAATTAGAACACATGCATACTGTCCAAGGCCTCTCTTTACTTTCACGAGGGACATCCTGGGTAGAGAATAGTCTTCTGGTTAACAAAGGAAAGATGGACAAAGGTCTCTGCTGTCATGACATTTGCCAGGGATAACAAAATTTGCAGGTCACAAGACTGCAGTGCCAGATAGTTGCAGCCATCCCCCACCATGATGGTAGTAGATATTTAATGTCCAAGTCCCCAATATCTCTCTCTCTCTCTCTCTCTCTCTCTCTCTCTCTCTCTCTCTCTCTCTCTCTCTCTCTCTCTCTCTCTCTCCACCCCTCCCCTTTATCTCCGACTGGAGCAAAGGTCCTCAGTCATACAGGTCAAGGCCTGTCTTCACCCCCACAAGTGGCACCCTGTGCAAACACTAGCCTTCCTATCTTTGGCCCCCTCCTCCAGCTCGCTCCATGCATCGATTTCACTTTCCCTGTGCATTCCAGACAAAGGATGTTCTAGATATACATGATCAGGTTTTCTCAATGTCAGCTGCAGTGTCCATCTAGTTGTCTAAGTTCCTCATGAGTGATACCGTGATACCGTGTTAGTCCTATTCTGTGTAGACACCAGTCAATGAATGTCTACAGTTTATTCGTCACTGTTCCAATGGCTGTCCATGTGTATGATCCCTTCAGCAGTACTGATTTCAGTCAGCTCTGTCCAAGTCATGCACTCAGTCTTGCACTCATCACTTTGGAATGCATGTACTGTTTGCACAGGCAAGGTTTCAAGGAAGAGGGTTGGCTTCTTGCCGCCGGAGATTATCCCATATGATTGGTCTCTTTCTGCAGAACGGTTTGAAAGAGGCTATTAAGACAACTTATCACAAACATAAGAATGAGGCAGTCATAAATGTTGGCCACATTTTTTTTTAAAAGTTGCATATCCTTTACAGGACGTTGCAGTCAACACCAGCATTTTTCAGCTGCTGTTAATGTTCTTGGCAAGATTACGCTTAGTAGTTTGCCACTGCTTCTGAGCGACCGGCTTACATACCCCGTAAGTAACCAACGCGGTGCGAGCCACTTCCGAATCTCATAGTTATGTTCCTCGTTACGGGATTATGCCGAAAGTCGTTAACCCCTAGGCCAGGGAGGCTATGACTGGACAAAAACTAGAACATTTTGTGACAACTGGAAAATGTTTGTGGAAAAAGATACACAGCAAGAAAGCCAGAAGAAATGTGTGACACCTGTACACGTTGTTGGGATTGCAAAATGTGAACAAGAATTATCGTTCACATCAGTCTGCAAGGCACTTGATGATGATACCATTCATGCCGATGCCTTATTTATTAATTATTATAACCATGAATATATCATTCAAATTTATCACTCTAGAAGAAGAAAAAACTCCCAACTCCAACATTCATTATTTTAACACGCAAACTAACAATTTGCTACATTTATGACAACGCGCGGTCCATCACGATTTACTATTTTCATAACAATGGATGTATCCGCGTTGTGTGAGAATGCTCAATCTGTCCTTCCTTCCCCTCTCAGAATACCATCTCTAATATGTCTCTACACGAACGCCCTTCCTCCTATCCCTTGAAATACTTCAGAATTCTCTAGCACTGGCAGAATCCGCCTGATTACAAGAGCAAAAGGAAAACAAAAATAAACAAAACAAAATCAATTAGCACCACCGCATTAAGAGATTTCAGGGCTGGGGTGGTGGGAGAAAGCGACAGCGCCAGGAAATACAACCCAAACAAAGCATCCCCCCTCCCCAACCATCAACAACATGGCCGCGTTATGTTCACGTTAGACAACTGACATGGACAGGGTTTGGAGACTTCTGATCACAAATCTGGCCCGCCATGCTGGACTGGGCTATCGATCTCTGACACCGCCAAGGAAACATCTCACAGTAGTGTCTTCCTGCTCGATACGGACTGCCGGCAGTTCCAGACTCCCGCTGACGCACGCGCCTGCTCTTGAGGACAAAGTCGTGCAGGTAAAGCTGCGCCCATTTTCCCCCAATGACGTCAACACTGCCTTTCCCTCCCATTTCCCACCTCACGCTGCCAAAACAACGTAAATCTCGCCCCCTTCCCTCCCCCATCTAAACCTGTTATTTCTTTTCCGCTCTTACAAGTGTTCATCAGTGCTAACTATGAGCCGCGGCTGCCTGGTGACTTGGTGCTGGCCTGGTGGTCATGGGTTTGAAACGCATTAAAGCGGGTTTGTAAAACTGACCTGCTGCGCAGTCTAAAATGGGCGAGAGGAATGCCTGGGGCAGTGAAGATAGCGGCGGTGATACTGGCCAGATCACCTCTCCAGTATTGACTGGTCTGAGAAAACGGGTCTAGCATCGTGTATCCAATAAACCTGGGGCGTCAACAATAGTCCTTTACCTACTTACCACCTTACAGTGGACAGGCTTACACTGCAGTAAAGCTGAAGGTCAACAATGGACCTTTACCTATTTACCACCTTACAGTGGACAGGCTTACACTGCAGTAAAGCTGAAGGTCAACAATAGACCTTTACCTACTTACCACCTTACAGCGGACAGGCTTACACTGCAGTAAAGCTGAAGGTCAACAATAGACCTTTACCTACTTACCACCTTACAGTGGACAGGCTTACACTGCAGTAAAGCTGAAGGTCAACAATAGACCTTTACCTACTTACCACCTTACAGCGGACAGGCTTACACTGCAGTAAAGCTGAAGGTTAACAATAGACCTTTACTTACTTACCACTCCACAGTGGCCAGGGTTGAACTGCAGTAAAGCTGAGGCATCAGCAATGGTCCTTTACTTATTTACCACCTTACAGTGGACAGGCTTACACTGCAGTAAAGTTGAGGTCAACAATGGTCCTTTACTTATTTACCACCTTACAGTAGACAGGCTTACACTGCAGTAAAGCTGAAGGTCAACAATGGTCCTTTACTTATTTACCACCCCACAGTGGACAGGCTTGAACTGCAGTAAAGCTATGCACATCCCATGAGTAAATCAGCAACGGAAAGAGAAATAGGTCAGTTGTACTAGAACACAAAGTGACAGAATATACTTTGCGGCTAGACAGCCTTCGTGGGCGCGCGCGCGAACACGCCACCCACACACACAGACACACACACACACACACACACACACACACACACACACACACACACACACACACACAAATACGCTGACTTTACGTTTTTTAAAATACAATAAAGTCACTTAGCTGTGGTCATACACAACACAACACAACCTATATCTAAAGCTGGTTATAGGAAAACATCATCTTTATCTGCAACTGGTCACACAGCAATTCCGGGGCAGAAAAATAAAATGGCGTTTGATTTGTGTGCCCAAGGATTCAGCCGATTGCAACACCTTAGCTTGGTGACGTTGTGTCATTTTTTGACGTAGTTGCATCATGTCTTTTTTAACCATTGCTTTTAGTTTTGCTTAATATGACACCATAACACCGCTTAATTCTACAATTGGTCAAACACAGAAAATCTACAATTGGTTATACACAGGATAACACTATATCTAAAACTGTCCACACATTGGAAAACATCATCTATATTTACTGGTCACACATTAGATAACACCACCTATATCTACAGCTGGTCACACATTAGATAACACCACCTATATCTACAGCTGGTCACACATTAGATAACACCACCTATATCTACAGCTGGTCACACATCACAATACCACCTATATCTACAGCTGGTCACACATTAGATAACACCACCTATATCTACAGCTGGTCACACATTAGATAACACCACCTATATCTACAGCTGGTCACACATCACAATACCACCTATATCTACAGCTGGTCACACATTAGATAACACCACCTATATCTACAGCTGGTCACACATTAGATAACACCACCTATATCTACAGCTGGTCACACATCACAATACCACCTATATCTACAGCTGGTCACACATTAGATAACACCACCTATATCTACAGCTGGTCACACATTAGATAACACCACCTATATCTACAGCTGGTCACACATTAGATAACACCACCTATATCTACAGCTGGTCACACATTAGATAACACAACCTATATCTACAACTGGTCACACATTAGATAACACCACCTATATCTACAGCTGGTTACACATTAGATAACACCACCTATATCTACAACTGGTCACACATTAGATAACACAACCTATATCTACAACTGGTTACACATTAGATAACACCACCTATATCTACAGCTGGTCACAAATTAGATAACACAACCTATATCTACAACTGGTCACACATTAGATAACACAACCTATATCTACAACTGGTCACACATTAGATAACACCACCTATATCTACAGCTGGTCACACATCACAATACCACCTATATCTACAGCTGGTCACACATTAGATAACACCACCTATATCTACAGCTGGTCACACATTAGATAACACCACCTATATCTACAGCTGGTCACACATCACAATACCACCTATATCTACAGCTGGTTACACATTAGATAACACCACCTATATCTACAGCTGGTCACACATTAGATAACACCACCTATATCTACAGCTGGTCACACATCACAATACCACCTATATCTACAGCTGGTCACACATTAGATAACACCACCTATATCTACAGCTGGTCACACATTAGATAACACCACCTATATCTACAGCTGGTCACACATTAGATAACACCACCTATATCTACAGGTGGTCACACATCACAATACCACCTATATCTACAGCTGGTCACACATTAGATAACACCACCTATATCTACAGCTGGGCACACATTAGATAACACCACCTATATCTAGAGCTGGTTACACATCACAATACCACCTATATCTACAGCTGGTTACACATGAGATAACACCACCTATATCTACAGCTGGTCACACATTAGATAACACCACCTATATCTACAGCTGGTTACACATTAGATAACACCACCTATACCTACAGCTGGTCACACATTAGATAACACCACCTATATCTACAGCTGGTTACACATTAGGTAACACCACCTATATCTACAGCTGGTCACACATTAGATAACACCACCTATATCTACAGCTGGGCACACATTAGATAACACCACCTATATCTACAGCTGGTCACACATTAGATAACACCACCTATATCTACAGCTGGTCACACATTAGATAACACAATCTATATCTACAGCTGGTCACACATTAGATAACACCACCTATATCTACAGCTGGGCACACATTAGATAACACCACCTATATCTACAGCTGGTCGCACATTAGATAACACCATCTATATCTACAGCTGGTTACACATCACAATACCACCTATATCTACAGCTGGTCACACATTAGATAACACCACCTATATCTACAACTGGTCACACATCACAATACCACCTATATCTACAGCTGGTTACACATTAGATAACACCACCTATATCTACAGCTGGTTACACATTAGATAACACTACCTATATCTACAGATGGTTACACATTAGATAACACCACCTATACCTACAGCTGGGCACACAATAGATAACACCACCTATATCTACAGCTGGTCACACATTAGATAACACCACCTATATCTACAGCTGGTCACACATTAGATAACACCACCTATATCTACAGCTGGTCACACATTAGATAACACCACCTATATCTACAGCTGGTCACACATTAGATAACACCACCTATATCTGCAGCTGGTCACACATTAGATAACACCACCTATATCTACAGCTGGTCACACATTAGATAACACTACCTATATCTACAGCTGGGCACACAATAGATAACACCACCTATATCTACAGCTGGTCACACATTAGATAACACCACCTATATCTACAGCTGGTCACACATTAGATAACACCACCTATATCTACAGCTGGTCACACATTAGATAACACCACCTATATCTACAGCTGGGCACACATTAGATAACACTACCTATATCTACAGCTGGGCACACAATAGATAACACCACCTATATCTACAGCTGGTCACACATTAGATAACACCACCTATATCTACAGCTGGTCACACATTAGATAACACTACCTATATCTACAGCTGGGCACACAATAGATAACACCACCTATATCTACAGCTGGTCACACATTAGATAACACTACCTATATCTACAGCTGGGCACACATTAGATAACACCACCTATACCTACAGCTGGGCACACAATAAATAACACCACCTATATCTACAGCTGGTCACACATTAGATAACACCACCTATATCTACAGCTGGTCACACAACACACTATCACCTATATCTACAGCTGGTCATACAGCACACTATCACCTATATCTACAGCTGGTCATACAGCACACTATCACCTATATCTACGGCTGGTCATACAGCACACTATCACCTATATCTACGGCTGGTCATACAGCACACTATCACCTATATCTACGGCTGGTCATACAGCACACTATCACCTATATCTACAGCTGGTCATACAGCACACTATCACCTATATCTACAGCTGGTCATACAGCACACTATCACCTATATCTACAGCTGGTCATACAGCACACTATCACCTATATCTACAGCTGGTCATACAGCACACTATCACCTATATCTACAGCTGGTCATACAGCACACTATCACCTATATCTACAGCACACTATCACATATATCTACAGCTGGTCATACAGCACACTATCACCTATATCTACAGCACACTATCACATATATCTACAGCTGGTCATACAGCACACTATCACCTATATCTACAGCTGGTCATACAGCACACTATCACCTATATCTACAGCTGGTCATACAGCACACTATCACATATATCTAAAGCTGGTCATACAGCACACTATCACCTATATCTACAGCTGGTCATACAGCACACTATCACCTATATCTACGGCTGGTCATACAGCACACTATCACCTATATCTACGGCTGGTCATACAGCACACTATCACCTATATCTACAGCTGGTCATACAGCACACTATCACCTATATCTACAGCTGGTCATACAGCACACTACCACCTATATCTACGGCTGGTCATACAGCACACTACCACCTATATCTACAGCTGGTCATACAGCACACTATCACCTATATCTACAGCTGGTCATACAGCACACTATCACCTATATCTACAGCTGGTCATACAGCACACTACAGCTGGTAACACACAGCACACATCCACCTATATCTACAGCACACTATCACCTATATCTACGGCTGGTCATACAGCACACTATCACCTATATCTACGGCTGGTCATACAGCACACTACCACCTATATCTACAGCTGGTCATACAGCACACTACCACCTATATCTACGGCTGGTCATACAGCACACTACCACCTATATCTACAGCTGGTCATACAGCACACTACCACCTATATCTACAGCTGGTCAGACAGCACACTATCACCTATATCTACAGCACACTATCACCTATATCTACAGCTGGTCAGACAGCACACTATCACCTATATCTACAGCTGGTCAGACAGCACACTATCACCTATATCTACAGCACACTATCACATATATCTACAGCTGGTCATACAGCACACTATCACCTATATCTACAGCTGGTCATACAGCACACTATCACATATATCTACAGCTGGTCAGACAGCACACTATCACCTATATCTACAGCTGGTCAGACAGCACACTATCACCTATATCTACAGCTGGTCAGACAGCACACTATCACCTATATCTACAGCACACTATCACATATATCTACAGCTGGTCATACAGCACACTATCACCTATATCTACAGCTGGTCATACAGCACACTATCACATATATCTACAGCTGGTCAGACAGCACACTATCACCTATATCTACAGCTGGTCAGACAGCACACTATCACCTATATCTACAGCACACTATCACCTATATCTACAGCTGGTCATACAGCACACTATCACCTATATCTACAGCTGGTCATACAGCACACTATCACATATATCTACAGCTGGTCATACAGCACACTATCACCTATATCTACAGTTGGTCATACAGCACACTATCACCTATATCTACGGCTGGTCATACAGCACACTATCACCTATATCTACGGCTGGTCATACAGCACTCATGTCTCACTGACATTATGTGTAAACAGTTATCAGTTGGGGTATCTTCATTGCACTCCGGACAGCTCCATAGGTGCTCAGATCCTCCCCCCAGCATATGCATCAGCGTCCGGTGGCTAATAGTGCCAGTTCTGTGTTGGTTGACGAGGCACCTCGTTTTCCCGATGTACCTCTCGCGTATGGCCGTGCCGATTCTTACTCCCAAGTCTTTCATCCTAGACAGCGGTGTGGATTCACTGACGTCAAAGTCCTCTGTTCTCGCCATATCTTTAAGGACGTTAATAACATCGGCATGATCCATGGGCTGGCCATCTACAGGGGGTGAAGAGCCAGCCAGTTTATCAGCTTGTTCATTTCCCTCGACTCCCGCATGTCCCAGGACCAGGGCCGGATTAAGCCATCTTGGTGCCCTAGGCACAAACCCACATGGGTGCCCCCTACTACCCCGGGCCCCCGATCCTCCACTGACTGCTGGTATGTTCAATATTATGCAAAAAAACTAACAAAGAAAAACAGTTGTGAAATCTAAACACATATGTTTGTACTACTATCACTCATATAAAACCTACAATAAGGTATTTCTATATTAAAACATCCACCTATATCTACAGCTGGTCATACAGCACACTATCACCTATATCTACAACTGGCCACACAGCACACTACCACCTATATCTACAGCTGGTCATACAGCACACTACCACTATATCTACAGCTAGTCAAACACAAGGAAACACCTACATCTGCAGCGGGTCACAAAGCACACAATGTGGAAGACAAGGGGCAACATCACATCATCTTAATTAAAACAGGGTTACGGTCGTGCCGCAAATCCGAAATGGAGGAGTGCCTTGACACAATTCTCTGATCAAGTATACGTGGCTAACACAATACCTTCGGGGAAGGAGATTAGTTGTAAATGGCCTGGGTTCCCAGATAGCAGACTAGAATCGCTACCAGAGTAATACTGACCATCGCGTGGCCACTGATCTATACACAAATGTGACTAGCACCATATGCCACATACGCCTCGAGGCGTAAGAACAGGCCCATTACGTTGACTGACCATATCCCAATAGTCTCATGGCATGGCGGTGGGGGATTTACGTACTTTAAAAGGAATAAATGGCGACTGTTGTTACTTCTATAGAAGAATGCTGAGAACACTGGGCATTTAAAAATAATAACGAAGACATCTTGAAAGTAATGAACCGATGAAGAGAACAGGCTACTTCAATCAGACATGGACAAGGTTAATTTCTTGGACATATCAAGAGAAGGGGGAAACCGATAAATGCTGTTACAAAAGGAAAGTCTGAGGGGAGTAAGACAAGGGAAGACTAGAAAAGAATATGCTCGAGAACCTTACATCGTAGCATAAAACAAAATGTTTGGGAAATGACTGACACACTCGCGGCATGAAATTTTGGACAGACATGTCGATGACAGCCACAAGACATGGCCGGTAAGAATAAGACTGAGTACCTAGCGCTAGGACACGTGACCCACCCAGCGCCGACTGGTCTACACAGCGCTAGGTCTAGCACCATCAGACCAATGCGCCTAAGGAGCGTACAGACAATGGAAGGTAGGTAACCAGGCACATACATAACAAATACTCGTGTACATGCAGGCTGACAAGTGCCACTGGGAGAGACTACTGCTGGGTTATACTCATGTCTAAATTGTGATTGATTACACAGGCTTTCATATGGCTGGAATCACAGCATTACACCAACGTGTGTGTGCTAAGTGATTCAATGAGCATGGTTCAGAAGGTCGAAGCTGGATCTGTACGTGGACAGTGGACTGAGTCGCTGCGGACGTCTGTTGTCCGTAAAGTCACCTTCATCTTCGTCCCGGGCAGGGATGGATTAACCATTAGGCAAACAAGGCACGTGCCTATGGCACCAAGCATTTGGGGGGCACCACAAGTCCTCAAGAAAAATGTGTATATTGTCCCGGTAGCGTAATTGCATGGCATAAGCAAATCGCAAATGTAATATTGAATCGCACATTATTTAACCTTGGTCCCACAACAATAGATCAGTTAAGTGTTGTTCTTCGATATGTGGTAGATGGAGAGCCCATTGAGCGCTTTTTGACTTTCTTGGAGCTGCAAAGTCACGCCGGTGAAGGTATGGCTAAGCAAGTGTTGCAGTACTTACGTGAAGCTTGCAATATTGATTTTTCGAAATGCAGAGGTCAGTCCTACGACAACGCAGCTAATATGTCTGGGTGCTACAAAGGCATGCAGAAAAAAATTCTAGAAGAAAATGAGTTTGCTATATACATACCCTGTGCTGCCCATTCACTAAATCTGGTAGGCAGAAGTGCCGCTGACTCTTCCTTAGAGGCAGTAAACTTCTTCCATACATTGCAACTGATCTATACTTTTTTCTCAGCTTCAACCAAAAGATGGAAGATTCTGAAAGGATGCCTTGTGAATGAAAAGCTGGTAAAGTCCCTTTCCGATACTAGATGGGAAGCACATGCTGTTGCAACTGAAGCCATTCTAATGTCTCATCCTCAGATTATAGAAGCGTTAGAATGTTTACAAGAAGACCAGTCACAGAAGGGGGACACAGAAGAGAAGCAGAAAACATTGCAAAGAAGATGCAAGAATTAGAATTTGCTTTCATGCTTGTCTTTTGGGAAGAAGTGTTACAACATCTTCACAGGGTCAGTCAAGCTCTACAAAATGAGCACGTGAACTTGAAAACGTGTGCTGATTTGTATTCTTCACTAGCAGATCACTTGCATGAATCTAGGAATGAATTTGAAAGATTTGAAGAAGCTGCAAAAGAAATAACACCAGGTGTGGATTATAAGTCAACTTTGACC
>JACEFZ010015633.1:350000-385000 GCA_014155875.1 Cepaea nemoralis | reverse complement strand
GTAAATATAATTCCATGCAGATATAGTGTGAAGTATCAGGCAGTCAAAGAATACCTCATGGAATAATTGGCTAGAGGTGACCAGTCTCATGCCTTTTTCCCCCAAGACAACTATGACATTCCAACAACTATCACGTGCCCAGTTTACGAAGCTGCACCTGAATATGAGTATAATGAAGTGTAAAAGCACATAGCTACGTGCGTATGATCCAAGACAGCTATCCTTAACGATCACGGATACGAGTTTAATCAGATGGTTCAGCAACAAATTCTGTAATGACTGGAGTGCAGGCATCTATATCTCATATCCTTACAGCCAATGTCGGACAAAGTATATTGTCACTGGCAAATTCTGTTCCGGCTATACAGCGGAGGTTCCAGCTGTGAAGCAAGCTGCACCAATGATGTATGGCACCGACCTTGACCGCCATCAGGTGGTCATCTTTTCTACCTGTACTATACTCTCAAAGGTGGCAAGCTCCCACAAGAAATGCACTAAACAAGGTTGCTATCAGAAAGCCAACATTACTGCAGTGAGCACCATCTCACTGTGGAGTAGCCGGACATGAACAAGCAGATACACTTGCAAAATAAGGAGAAGGATGTGAACAAGAAGTTAAAGAGACCTTTCACTTTGAGGGGGGAAAAAACCACATCCAGGCTGTCACAAAGGTACAGAACCTACCCAAGGCGGGCTACCCCGCTCTTGGTTGGCAGGCTCAGATCACCATTTTTCGCCTCAAGACGGGGAATAACAGACTGAATAAACACATGCATAAGCTTGATCTGCCTGTTTCACCACTTTGCACGCGTGGACTGATCGAACAAACTACCCATGTTCTCTGGACTGCCCGCTGTACTAGTCAAGATATAAACAATATAAAATGACACAAAGTAGTGCAGCTTTACATAACAGAGTTAAGACACATACAGAACGTTGCGGCGATTAGCCTTCATCAGCAAACAAACACATTCACAAACACAACATATAGTCAAGGAGATCTCCTGTGACTACATCAGAAGGTGACGACAGGACGAGAAGAACAAAAGCATGGAAAAATGGTAGCAATGATGAGAAAATGAGAATAAAAAAACGGTTAATTGAAAAGAATGTTAGTTGAAGAAAATGTTTAATTGAAACAAAGGTTAATAGAGAAAACGTGCATTCTCACCTCAACGTTCGGATCTGTAAGTGACCAAGACAATCGCCGATGTATTCTTATGCCCGGTGCTGGGTGTTACGGTTCAGTGAGCACATAGAAGGAAGGGGGCGGGGTAGGAGGACGGCCAATGGTCTGGCAAGGGTATCTGAGCAATCACAGTGGATATGCTAGTGAAGTATGGGGCGCACCAGATTGAAGGTGGTAGTACCCAAAACCACATTGTGTTATTATAGGGGCGAGTCTTAAAGTCTGGGTGGAATGATATGTGTGAACGCGCATACATACATAGGCACCCCTCAACAGACAAAATACTAGTGTGTGTGGGCATGTGCAAAGTATATGTAAGAAGAGAGAGAGAGAGAGAGAGAGAGAGAGAGAGAGAGAGAGAGAGAGAGAGAGAGAGAGAGAGAGAGAGAGAGAGAGAGAGAGAGAGAGAGAGAGAGAGAGGAAAAGTGTCTGTGATATACCACATAAGGTATGCGGAGTGCATCGGTCTACACGTACGACGTTTCACTCATACTGTACCCTATGAAATAGTCAGTATGGTTGATGTTATACAACATATTTAAGGATCTACTCGCCCAGTGCTTGAGTTATTGGGGCTGTATAGGATCCAACCACTGGTAATACACGTGAAGTAGGTAGGCACAGAGAAGCAAGATGTAGGGGAGGGTCTCTCTCTCTCTCTCTCTCTCTCTCTCTCTCTCTCTCTCTCTCTCTCTCTCTCTCTCTCTCTCTCTCTTCTTACATATACTTTGCACATGTCCACACACACTAGTATTTTGTCTGTTGAGGGGTGCCTATGTATGTATGCGCGTTCACACATATCAGTCCACCCAGACTTTAAGACTCACCCCTATAATAACACAATGTGGTTTTGGGTACTACCACCTTCAATCTGGCGCGCCCCATACTTCACTAGCATATCCACTGTGATTGCTCAGATACCCTTGCCAGACCATTGGCCGTCCTCCTACCCCGCCCCCTTCCTTCTATGTGCTCACTGAACCGTAACACCCAGCACCGGGCATCAGAATACATCGGAGATTGTCTTAGGTCACTTACAGATCCGAACGGTGAGGTGAGTATGCACGTTTTCTCTATTAACATTTTTTTCAATTAAACATTTTCTTCAACTAACATTCTTTTCAATTAACAGTTTTTTAATTCTCATTTTCTCTTCAATGCTACCATTTTTCCATGCTTTTGTTCTTCTCGTCCTGTCGTCACCTTCTGATGTAGTCACAGGAGATCTCCTTGACTATATGTTGTGTTTGTGAATGTGTTTGTTTGCTGATGAAGGCTAATCGCCGCAACGTTCTGTATGTGTCTTAACTCTGTTATGTAAAGCTGCACTACTTTGTGTCATTTTATATTGTTTACACTTTCACAGCTTTACCGCAGTTCCACCAAATTTTAGTCAAGATATATACTGGTGCGCTGAATCAACATAAACGCCTGCCTCCAGATGGGACTAAAGAGGGGCCCCGCTCAACAACAACAACAATAACAACAGTCAATGTCATGAGACCTCGCCTGGCGGCGTAATTAAAGACGGAGATCGCAAATAGCAGAATAATATGAAGCTGGGTCGACTCCAGAGATACAAATCCTCGCACTGAACAGATCACTGTGTTGATAGGCACTGTCACTAACCATGATGCCACCGCGAACCCGTCTAAACATGTATTAACCGTATGACTTCAACGGCCTCCGTGCCTCCCCGACATTCCCCGTTATATCGGCCTAACGTCCGTCCATCATGTCACCACATTTCTACCATCACAAGGAATATTCAGAGATTATTATTTTCCCAACCGATAAACAATAACCCCCGCCCCGGATTCGCGAACCCAATAGCACTTATCATGTCGGCGGCAGCTATACATCTCTGTGGCGTCCTGACGAAGTTTCGCCATACATACTGCTATTTTGCAATCGAACGATTTATTTCCCTTCAGCAGCAATGTTTCTCAAATTACGCCATGTGGATGACATCGATGTTGTGTGCGTAGATGAGAAATTCCTACAAGAAGCAAATGACAACCGTAAACTGATTAGAGAAATGAGACCCGGAAAGTCTATCATTGTTGGGCAAGCTTGAGGAAAAATAAACTGGAATAGTTAGTGACAAAACTTGCATGGCTTGGCCACAGGGCATATACGGAACAGGAACAAAGAAAGTTATGACCCAAAACTGGTGGTCGTGAGAGCTGGCGAATCATGGCCGTCCACGCATATGGGCATATAACATAATGAAGATGATGAGATGACATCGATGCGCTGACTGGAGATGAAATAGAACTTACAGCCAGGGTGGGCACAACTTCTAGGACACGTGGTATTGGAATCAGCACGCACAATCAACTCAGCCAATGACAAATAACACAGGACCGATCAACAGATACCTGACAACTACACAAGAGACAACACTGCAGATATAGACAATTTATTTAAAGCGAACGAAAGAAGAAGAGGAAGAAAAATATGAACATGACAACAAAGGGAGAAAAGATACAGACAATGCCACAACTCAAGTACCCAGGATCAGAAAAGAAACATAAGCAAAAGAGCAAGCGCTGCACCAACAGTCATCAAGCCAGGCTGAGACCTGAATATAGAGAGATACGACATCACTGAAGACTAAGATAAAAAGACTAAAGACATTGGCCATCTCATGACACATGTACGCATGTGAAGCACTGACCATCAATGCCAAGCTCAGCATCATCATGTGACATGTCGAGGCAGGAGGAAATCTGTGTTTTCTACTAACACCTATCGTATGTGTTCTGAATAAGTTTCACCACTGATCATCTTTCGTGCCATTTTGCCAACATATCCATGATTGTCTTCCTCTGTCGACCTACACTTCTAACATCATCGACCTTCCATGTTCAAACACTCTAGTCTCATAACTTGACCCACAAGATGCAGATTGTCTTGTCTATATGTGGCTTATCGTGTCTCATTGTTGAATGGTCTCTTGCAGTTCTCGAGTGTTGGTCTCCTTGGTTTTCCGTGGAATTCTTCGCATTCTATGAAGAAATTACATGCTGAACTAGAAAAGGAGATTCAAGCAACAGGAGTGTTAACTAGTTAGTCGCGGTTCCAACTTAACGGCAAAGGGTTGCCCTATATTGCTCCGTTCTTGTGCCAGTGAATATCAAACAAAATGCTCCTCACTGCCCTATGTAAACATTGGAACAGACAGGAGCCTCGACAAACCAACAGCCGGCACAGGTATATTAAGCATAATACTGCTGCCAGATTGCCAACGCAAAAGTCTGCCACGAAAAATAAAGTGCATCGTCGATGGAAGCTGCAGTCACTAGAAAACCAGCAGCCATAAATTACTGCCCTAAGCAAACCCAGTTACCTCAGCAACCGCCCGGCGGCTATTTTTCTGAACATGCCGTTCGATTCACCATACTAACAACTGCGGACAGATGTAAAAGCACTCCACATGAAATCCACAGCTCTAAGCAACAGGAATGAGATGATTCAGACACATGCAACCTCAGAATAACATACAGACCACATATCAATGCCAGTGTGTGGAGTGTCATCAAACAATGAATGACAGATACACAAACTCACTGACTACACCAACAATACACAGAAGAACCGATCATGTCAGGGTTATCTGGATTGTCCAATTACCAAATATATGTTGGAACGTTCCTAGAGAACAGAAAAAGATAGCCTATGTCGTGCAGCGTTGGTTGCCATGTCTCTCCACAACTTTCTTCTGGTGTATCGTTTATGATACAGATGTTCCTCCGGGCCACAATGTTAAACTGCCCAATACATTCTCTATTGGGAACTGGGCGCTGGATTATCAAGAAATTAACCCTGACAACAGCAGGGATTCTGACAAGCAGCGAACGCATGGGAACAGAAGTAACCAATGCAGCTCGGGACTGGTCCGACCGGACAATCGTTTTTGTTCTAGATTGAACATAAAGCAAAGCAAATTGTCTACGTGTTGCGATGAATAAATAAAGCAGAGGTCGACACCGTATGCATTGCTATCAGTTGATTTGTCAAAGGGATTTATGTATCAATAAAACGGACGTGCATGTGTGTGTCCAAACGGAAACAGTAAGCACACAGTGAGGTATGTTGCCTCCTTGAGACAATCCAAGTGACCATATGGCCTGATCAAACTCATGTAGGAGAAAATGGGATAATGTTATGGAAAACAACAACCCGGCTGTGCACTTTGTAACAGAGATCATCATCATCATCATCATCAATTTGATTGACTGTTTTCTTATCAGACCGTTTCCACATATCCAGTCGTTTCTTGTGCTGTTTCCCAACCAACATATCATTTATTTTTGCCAATTTTATCAGCTTTGGTCCTGTTTCGTTTCTAATTCCTAAATCAGTCACCAACCAGAGAGGTAGTGGTTATTTAAAAGCAAAGAAGAGAATGAAGCAGGAGGAGCAACAGCAGCAGAACAAAACAGCAGCTAGGCCTGGTATAAGCACATACACATCCTTACGTTGACATCCCCAGGGTCACCGCACTTTGGGGGTCGCTTGTTATAGTTTGATCTGTTCCTGTGACACATGTTAACTTACCTGTTCAATCTACACCCCTACCTTTTCCCCCATTCACAGTCCTGCTGTTATCACCGCGCGTGGTAGTTCTAGGGCGGAAATTAATCACCTAAAAGTCATCAACAAAATCAACAGGCTTGCCATGAGGCACAGACTAGGCCCCAGCCAGCCGGACGCAAATGTACGGAATGGGAAAGACTTCACATCTTACAGATCTCGGCCACGAGATTCTAACATATAATATACCGTAAATGGAACAATTCTTAAACAAGTGAATCGGTACAACTATCTCGGAGCAGTCATAATATCTGATGGAAAGTGTCTTGTGGAGATTAGAACAAGAATGGATTTGGCAAAGATAGCCTCTTTGCAAGATAGAAAACATACACACTAATAAAAAGCTGACGATTACAGTGAGAAAAAGAGTGCTGAAATGTTATCTAAAACCTCTATTGTTATATAAAATGAAGCATAGAAAAACAAAAGCAGATATGCTGAGAAACGTATAACGGCAGTGAGGACAATGCAGATTTAAAATTTAAAAAACAAACAAACAAACGAATGAGACAGTTATACAAGAAACAATTGAAAACTAAACCGATTAGAGAAATTAGACGTGGGCAGACAAGATTTCTTGTGCAGGCTACGAGGCCAAATAAGCTATGAAGTTTAGGGACAACTGGCAATACTGAAGGTGGATAAACAAGGGGAAGGCCAGAGAAAATACCTGCAAGGCTGGACCATATGGGCATATTCGGAACAAGAATACTGACATGATTCAAAACTAGTGATCGTCTTAGAGGGCGAACCATGACCGCTCACGCTTATCAGCATGGCACATGATGATGATGATGATGATGATGATGATGATGATGATGATGATGATGATGATGATGATTTGATTACATCTTTCTATATCACCAAATGTAATAGTGTAAATGTATCTATATTACCCCGTGCCTTCTACACCCGGGAATGAAATGTGAAATGTGGATGGCAGGGGAGTAGGTGGGCCAGCTTGCTTCCGCTCTACACTCAGACCCATGATATCTTGTTACAGATTACTAGGAACTGCCCAAACATAAGGTGTAAATCGTCATAATTAATTAACAAAGGGTTTCTGGTTTCATCTGACCGATTCATCGATTCACTCACTTACTGACTGACTGATTATATTCGAATTTACGACATTGGCGGCTACAGCCACATGTGTGGTGTCTCCCTTGACAGGTGTTGGGAGTGCTGGTATACCGATTGCTTCCCAACTCCACGAATTGGGAAGGCGCCTACGTCGTCTCTGCCTGTGATCACATCTACTACTGCCACTAGTCGTCCTAATTGTTAAAAGGTGTTAATCGTATTGATTTATCCGAATTAAGAAACGACATAAAAGAGAACGGCGAAAGGGGAAACCAAAGAATGAACAGGGAAAACAACGTCTGAATTGGAGACTCAACGGATGTTGCTCTATACCCAGGGATTCATTTTACGCTCATTTGTGCCGAGCGACTCAAGGTGTGCTTTCTGATGTTTACCTAAACAAATTCTCAAGTATTTATTGGCGGTCCAAAAAGAAGCGATTACAGAACACACTAGACAGCATAAAAACTGACAGTTATTGTTACCATACCGGCATTCGAACTCGCCGTCTCTAAATGACAACAGGGCCTCGCTGCAGGAACACAGTGAGAGAAACAAAGAGTAGAGATAAGACTAGGCAACACAACAGATGACAGTTATAGTTACCATGCCGCGACTCCAAGGATCTCAGTGGTTCTACAATAACTGATATTTTCGTATACGGTCTTTAAAGCAGTGACATTCCTACATACACTGTGTTGCAGTGTAACTACATGTACAGGCTGTGTCCATATAGCTCTGAGGGGCCTACCCGACGTCGACATTGACCCATGTAATGTCTTATTTCTATCGAACGACTCAACAGATCTGTCCTGAAAGGACCAACTTGACAGTTTCTGTTAGACTCACCACAAGCTGACCTATACCGAGCATATACAGCGTGTATTTTTAAAGACCGTGGGTTTGTTTTTTAAATATTTCTATTCCAGGTTTTGTATTTACCTTTTTATGTTGCACGAACTCCACAGCTTAGGACAAGCGCATACGCGTGGGTCTCTCACATTACAAATCAAAGCCAGCGTGTGGATGCCGTTGTGCCCTGATTTGAGCTGGCGAGCCACGCTTCGGACCGTCCTCATATATGCCAATGTAACTACAGATAGAGGGTCTCCATGGCCAACTGGTCTGACTCGCGTTCTAAGAGCCAGACCAGAATTCCACAAGACATGGAAGATGACAACACGATTACGCTGTGTAAGAACATGAGTAACCTCAATAACTACAGGGGCATCTCAAGTGAATACTGATGGCAGGGCTTGTGCAAACACCATTCTAACCAGACTGGAGAGACAGGCTGAATGTCTACATCCAGATTCACAGCGTGAGTTTTGCAATGGAACAACAGTGGCTTGATCTGCAAACACGGACCAGGAAAAGGTGTTCGCTTTGGGACTGCCTCGTTAAAACCACGAGTGCAATTTGTCCAGAGATCGATGTGTCCTTAGTACCACACCACCTGGCAGGCAGCTTGCCTATCTGAGGACAGAAACCAACCCAGATGGGGCGAACTTGGTCCAATGAAGTTGATCCTCTCGGGTTTAACCGTGTGTGATTACAGAAACGTTGCTTTGCTTATCTGTCTGTACCCAGGAATATAAAGGTACCTACACAACACAATTAAACGGACAGGAACACATATGAAATAAGCAACAACATTGCACAACTAACTTCCAACTGAAACAAAAATATGCACTGTTACACACATGCCCAACATTATAACCATTACCCGAAGGTTGAATAACGAAGGAAGGTAGGCGTATCATTTGCCGCCCTCATCTCAAACAAGAACCCGAAAGCACGACAACCAGCATCGATATATGGTACTGTGGCAGGTCAATAATTCCACATCCAGGCAGGTTTGGCAATCCAAGAATGTGTAAGAAGGTATAATTATTTCATCTGTAGGTACGGACCGGATTTAGCCGCAATTAATCAACCAGTGATATTCATTCACAGTTTGCGAATGTGTCTCCCTCTCCGTGCATAAATCCCCACTTACACACTGAGTGTGTTTGTTTATGTATATTTAAGTGTATATAAGCAGACACGTGTGTGTATGCCAACTAAGGTGTTGTCTCCACAATGATGAGAACTCATAGAAAGGGTACTGAATACTTGAAAGAAGTTAACCCACAAAGAGAACTGGTTACTCGCACCAGAAGAAAACAGTCCACAAGCTTTAGGTATGTAATGAGAAGGGGAAATCTGGTGTATGTCGTCACAGGGGCACAGTTGAAGGAAAGGAGAGTCAGGAGGAAACCAAGAGAGAAGATACCGGACAGGCTGACATCACGACATGGAGGAACATGAGTTTACAGGGTCACTCCATGACATGGTTTATCGCAACAACTATGGAGCCAGGACTCACCCTGTCTACTCCAAGTTGCAACTGTCAAACTAACGGCTTGTGGCGTTAGTGGAAACATGCCTCTGACATGTTTTGTAATGGTCAGATATTAACCCAGACTTGCTTCACCTTTCAGTAAGACATAACAGTTAACTACAGTGCTTCTACGTTGTATACGGACATCGCTACATTGAACAGTCTGGCGTAGAGTTGCTGGAACTCCTGATAAGTGCAAATACGTCTTTACTAAATTATTTATCACGGGTGTTAGTTATTGAACCCATCACGCAAACACCGGAGAGATGAACTTTCCTAGCTATACCATCCAAAGACATCTGAAAGTAATTCAGGATCCCCTCATGCAAATTTAAAAAGTTGGATCTAGAAATAACCTAGCAAACAAAAGGAAACGCCAACTCAAGCTACGACATCTAGATTATATTTAGTTGAAAGAGATCAATCAGAACAACAACTTTTAGAAAAAACACAAAAGAAGAAAGTGATCATGGCAAAAATTACAGTTAATGTATAAACAACGAAACAGTGAACTGAAATCTTCCAAGGGGCACTTCAAATTTTTTCAGACAAACCACAGGGTCATTATTCCTGACCAATTCTGTTCATAATAGTGGTACTGGACCTTTTTTGGCCATGCACCCCTTCACCATATGTTCAGAATGTCATCCTGCCCCCCCCCCCCTTTTCGTATTTCCTCGCTATAAATCCCCCCTCTTTACACAGTATACGTAAAAATAGAAGCTACATTTTATAACTCATACTAGAACAAGTCCAGACGTCTACATAAACGTGATTTGTGGGTCTACTTACGTTATAAAACGAATTTCAGAAGTGTGAGAAGTACAGAACCGTAAAGTATGTAGGGAAAAACAATATCAACTAATCTGTACTTGTATTAACGCGATCTTGAAATAATCTTAATCACCCCCCCCCCCCCCGGAAACCGTAAAATTCCCTCGGGGGTGGGGGGGGGGGAGATCCCCACCGGTTGAGAACCACTGGTTCATAAGATCAAAATTTGGCCGGGTGATAACGCGCAATGAAAGTTATCGCTTTTAGCAGTTTTCATTCTGATAGTGTGATAACTGTTTACAATGAAAAAGGAAGTAAAGCGATATATACTTTTTGTAACTATTTATCTTTATCATCCATGAAAAGTTCAAGAACTTACGGTCCAATATACCCAATATGACGGGAAAATGTTGTTGAGCTGTCAGGGTCTCTGGTGTGATGTTGCTTCTGGCTACAGTTGCTTACGTTCTGGACTGGTAGTACATGGTTCCGTCGCCCAGTTACTGGTTTAAGTGCGTGAAGCGACACTGTGAGCTGTGGATTTCGTGTGGAATGCTTTAATATATGTCCATGGTTGTTTGTATTGTGAACTGCGTGAATTGTAACATGGCGGACGACCGGTTGCTGAACTAGCTGGTTTTGCTTCATACACTAATGTGCAACTGCTGGTTTCCTAGTGACTGCTGCTTCCATCGACGAGGGACTGTAATTTTAGTGGCAGACTGTTGTGCTGGCATTCTGGCAGCGGCCATATGCATATATGCCTATGCGTGCTGTTGGTTTGTCGGGTTTCACTGTTCACATGAGACAGTGAGGAGAATTGTGTGCGTTGTTTACCGACACAGGAACAGAGCATTATGGGGCAACCCTTTGCCGTGAAGTTGGAACCGAGACTAACAACTTATATCCTCAACAATAAGGATCGTGATCTGTATAGAGACAAGAGCGCCTACATCCTTTGGCAATGCACATAGTGATGATAACGATGGTTCAACACACGTTACTTCAAAAACATCATATCTGTGGGGAGTACGACACGCAATTTTACGATAAACAAATGGCATTGTTGTTTATTCAGTCACTCAGTCACTGGAAAAGAATGAAAAAAGTTGTCAAGATGCTAGAACGACACAGATTATTTTGAAATACCCAGGTCATAATTTGAGTTCTTAAGTGGAAAACATCAAAATGACACCAAAAGATATTAAAAAGTTTGTCAACAAATCGATAATCCGTTCAACGAACACGCTGATTGGATAACGTGCTGTGATTATGCTAATGAGAGCGGATGTTCTAGTAAAATCACAACCAATCAACGAGAAGAAAATACTGCTTGGGTGATTGGACAATATTTTCTCCTCTTTGATCTTTGAAGGAGAGAAAGAGACAGAGAGGACCGGGGGGGGGGGGCGCGGCAGCTATGCTCATCTGGTACTTACATGGAAACAGAACCGACACTTCATAAACCGTCACCGACATATGTCATATTTCTTTCGCATATCCTTTACAGGACATTGCAGTCAACACAAGCATGTTTCAGCTGCTGTTGATGTCTTGGCAAGTATTACGTTCGGTAGTTTGCCATTGTTTCTGAACGACCGACTCACCTTAAGTAACCAAGGCGACGCGACCATATACATTGTTGCTCATGATATTTTCATATTTGTGTTTAGTTCGTTCGCTTTCAACTCAAGCGTAGTCCATGCACGTGTTACTACTTCCTGTGCAGTGGACTGGTTTTTGAGTGTGGATTAGCGTTCCCTATTACCAGTGTCTCTCGTTATCAGGCGAACGCACCCCGACCTCAGAGGTACTTATAATTTACCTCCTTACGAAAACTGCCTGTATCTAACTCATGGAGAGTGTAGACAAAGGTGGAAAAACGTCTAAATAACACGAAATGGAACGCACGGCTAGCGAATCCATTGCGTGTTCCGAAGTCCGAAGCGAAAGCTTACCTAGTGGATGTCGCACGCAGACTGACTGTTGCTGGTGTGTGCTTGAGCGACCAGTGGCAAGCGAGATGCCCAACACATGGAAGTGAGGAACTAAAGCAGCCATGAGCAGGACGAGGCAACTCCTCGGGTGAGCCCAGTCTCAGAGTA
Organism: Cepaea nemoralis; assembly: GCA_014155875.1. Taxonomy (NCBI): domain Eukaryota; kingdom Metazoa; phylum Mollusca; class Gastropoda; order Stylommatophora; family Helicidae; genus Cepaea; species Cepaea nemoralis. The sequence continues at coordinate 372,867 of JACEFZ010015633.1, read as the reverse complement.
ATATGTGCCGGCTCTGCAATTATGGAAGCCTCCTTGGATCACGAGGGAATGCCCATGGTCTGCCCCTGCCTTCCCTTGAGGTTTGACCGTGATGTCGTTGACCGTTCTACTTTGACCAGTTGAGATGTGGGCGACACCACAGCACTAACAGTCTAACGACTCTCGAAACCTCGGGAAGGCACACCCGTAAAAATGCCTGCTGAAGTCGGATGTGCTGGTCCACGGGTGCAAATAAATCAGGCACAACGCAAAAAACTTCCGAGTGAAATGTCTTTCGTGCTAGGAACAGCTCTAACTAACTAGTTTTCGGAAAGGCTCTGACTAGCTAGTTTCCGAATGTTCGTTGTGCCCGGAACAGCTCTGACGGGCACATCGACAAGCACATGTCCGAATCGAAGACTCGCCGAGTGAATACTGTCTGCAGACCGGTCTGGTCAGTGCGGGAAAGGCTCGTGGTGAACGATATGCCCAATATATCGAAGTGAGGATTTCAAGCAGCCATGAGCCGGACGTGACGATTCCCACGGTGAGCCCAGCACCAGGGCGCTATGTGTCAGCTCTGCAACTATGGAAGCCACCCTGGATGGCGGAAAATGCCACGGACTGTCCCTGCCTTACCTTGAGGGCTGATCGTTAAGCATTCGACCGTTCCAACTTGACAAGCTGTCATGTGGACGGCACCACAAAAGTGAGAGTCCCACAGGAATGCTACCTGTCAAAAATGCACGCTAAAAGTCGGATGTGTTGGCCTAAGGGTTTCGACCCAAGGGTGCATAACAAACACACCGCAATCACATCTGAAAAAAACACTCCGGATGAACACAAAGAAGAAGAGGAATTTACCTCCCCCAAGTCAAGGACGAGGAATGAATATGTTAGTCCAACTGACCGGTGAGGATGTTAAATCCGCTACCTCAGCATCAGCACACCGGATGTTTAAGAACGAGAGTTCTTTCATGCTGACCTCTACCTCTTCATATTAATAGCAGATAGGGACGCAGAGGTGTTTCCAAGGCACCAGGGCTGGGTTCTATACTGGCCAAGACCTACTGACGCGTCCTCGTCGAGCGTCCTGGGCAACAGGTCCCTTCGGGGTCCTGACTAAAGTCAGTAGGAGCGTTGATTCCTCCTAAGTCGGAGAGTATCTGCCTGCACGGCGAGGAACCACCAGTCTGCACACCGATAAGCCAGATATGGGATAACGGATATTCACGCAAACCTCAGGTCCTGTATGACATCACACTGATGTTGGACAACAAGATGTCTTCATCCGGCATACAGGGCTTCGCGCTGGAGTTCACAGCCAGCGAGCACCAGCGATCACAAGCAAGCAATAGCAGATAATATTTTGTGTCTTCATTCCTGACTGAAAACGGAATGGTATCCCTAAATGGCAGGAAGAGATGTGGTGTCAAGACAAGTTGAACACGGGTAGACAAGCATGTGCTGGTTGGTCCCAAGTGCATTTAGCAATGGATCTTTGGTACTATGATGCGCGAAATAATTAATGAACCTCTTGTATAATTAGTTGGGAAGCCGTGTTAGCCTAGTGACTGGGACCTCTCCTGCCGATCCAGTGGTCATTGGTTCGAATTTGCACCGAGGCGGAATTATACAACATGCCTGAGCTCCAAGGTAGACTCAGCCATGAGTGGGCACCAGGCAATGCCCTGGGGAGTGAAGGCGGCCGGCGTAACACAACACTCCTCGAGTGCCAACTAGTCTAAGCAAATATGGATCTACAATCATATGTCCAATAGGCCGCAAGGCGAGTAACGGGGTCCTTTACGTTTATGTTCAATATTTAGCTGATTCATGTGTTTAACCTGAACACAGCATAGCTATTATAAGTACATGGATATATCTTGTCTTACTTATAGGATCACAGTGTGGCCTCGCGTTTCTACTTCCTTTACACTTACGGTAGTGTAGTGGGTGCATTCTACACACCGATCAGTTGGATTACAGACTGGACTTCTCATTCTACACATGGTCAGTTGGATTACAGACTGGACTTCTCATTCTACACACCGATCAGTTGGATGACAGACTGGACTTCTCATTCTACACACTGGTCAGTTGGACTATAGACTGGACTTCTCATTCTACACACTGGTCAGTTGGATTATAGACTTGACTTCTCATTCTACACACTGGTCAGTTGGACTACAGACTGACTTCTCATTCTACACACTGGTCAGTTGGGCTACAGACTGGACTTCTCATTCTACACACTGGTCAGTTGGGCTACAAGACTGGACTTCTCATTCTACACACTGGTCAGTTGGACTACAGACTGGACTTCTCGTTCAGACAGCAATGGCAAACTACTATACTACAAGTAAAATTGTCTAGACAATCAACCCGGAATTGATCGCAGTGTCATGTAAAGGGCATGCAACTTTGTATTTCAGAGTGAGTGTGCTTCCGGGATTCATTCAGTGACTTATCTGAAGCGGTGCGACTATTATTTCATCTCCCGGACTGCCTGGTGGCCGAGACGCAGAATGGGGTTGAGAAAGTCTCTGGGGGGTGGCTGAAAGCTAGGTAGACTGGCGCGGAACAGGACGGCATGGCATGTAGCCGGTCATGCGATGTTACTGGATGACTAATTCTGTGAGCACCGTCATAACATACGCTAGGTCACTTTTTGTTGAACAGTGGTGGGGACAGGATTAACACATGCGAAGGGAATGTGCCTATCTCTGGAAGATATGATGGGGTTTATGTTATTTAATTATTCATATGCATTAACTTATGGTGACACCTACACATCAAGAGAAGAAAAGGTACTTGGCGCTGTTGTACCAGATTGAAACAGTCACCATATATCCAGATGTAAGGAAGAGAATTATTACCATCATCACAAATAACACCACTGAAATGTCATTTTACCAAATATTCAGAGCAATAGAGCCGCGTTCCTTTACCTTTATTTAACAATGATAATTTAGTTCATTGTCAGCTATCTTAGTGTCCTTGTGTAGCTCTGCATGTAAAACTAGACACAGCGCGACGTCACAGATGAGCAAGGTGTGTCACACAGGTATGGAACTTCACATCTGCCAAGAGGCATAATAATAACAATAACTAATCTCGAGGCAGTTTCCTGCTATCAGTCTATGATTTGATAGTGTCATCAAATTGTGCAAGCCTGGATGCACGGAGGACAAGGTGGCCAATCTGTCCTTCAGGCTGGCCGACAACGAGCCCAGGTGTGTCCCCCGCGTCTGAAGTGCTCATGACATAACCAGCAAGGTTGGCTATCAATGACCCTAGCGCGGCGAAGAGGCATACTAGGGTATAAATAGATCACGATTCAGCAAAACACATATGCAGTGGCTGTAATTAGATCTGGTTTGGTCATGTGTCCGCCACCAGTTGTATTTACTTCACTGTCAACTCGCTGGAACCACGTGCCCAGAGATGACGATGGTGTGGGTGTCTCCCTGTCTGTTGACATCGTAAACCCCAGACAATGTACCTGCCGCTGTGCCGCCTGGTGGCTTAACGCAAATATAGTGTTACCCTACTGAATGTCTTGTTCTGTCATATATTTCATTCATCACACCAACGTCCCTGCACGGGCGCTGATATGTGCGGTACTGTGGTATTGTTTGCGGCGTCTGGCGTGCTTGTGACTTCCACTACTGTACACCCATGGCTTCCATTCATACTGTACTACAACAGCCTGAGACATCATATAGTGTATGCGACTTTCATTAACTTTCAGAAATCCAACAACAGACATACATAATTATACAGTTAAGCATCGGTGCGTGATCTTTATGTGCGTGTCCGTGCATATGTAGAGCAAATAAACAGACCGACTCACCAACCAACGCAAATAACAAGCCGACTGAGAGAGGGGTAAAGGAGAGGGAGAGGGATAAAGGAGAGGGAGAGAGAGAGAGAAAGAAAGAGAGAGAGGGAGAGGAAGAGAGAGGAAGAAAGAGAGAGAGAGAGAGAGAGAGAGAAACTTTGATGGATGACAGAGTGGCCTGATGCACAGACAGAAAAAAATAGGTGAATAGAAAAACACAGGCGGACCAATGGACAGTCAGCCACCCAGGAAGCCAACCAGCCAGCCAGTTAGGTAGGCAGGCAGCTAGCTAGGCAGACAGGTAGGATGGCGAAAGGACGGACGGACAGGCAGACAGACAGACAGACAGACAGACAGACAGACAGATAGATAGATAGATAGATAGATAGATAGATGCATAGATAGATGCATAGATAGATAGATAGATAGATAGATAGATAGATAGATAGATAGACAGACAGACAGACAGACAGACAGACAGACAGACAGACAGACAGACAGACAGACAGACAGACAGATAGATAGATAGATAGATAGATAGATAGATAGATAGATAGATAGATAGATATATAGATAGATAGATAGACAGACAGACAGACACTGAAGCACGTATACAGTTGCCGGGAACTGATCCCCCCGCCAGTAAGCCAAACAGCTACCACAGATGCAGCAAGCAGTGTCCAGCTGGCGAGTGTCATATTTGACCAACCAGGTCAGATGTCTGCACTTCTCCACTCACAACCGTGGATCCGGCTAGCCGGCCCATCCAATGATGTATTACCCAGCCCATCCAATGATGTATTACCCAGCCCGTGTTGTGTCTGCGGCTGTGTTGTAGTCAACTAGCCGGCCCATTCAATGATGTATTACCCAGCCCATCCAATGATGTATTACCCAGCCCATCCAATGATGTATTTCCCAGCCCGTGTGGTGTCTGTGGCGTGTTGCAGTCAAGGCAGTTTCACAGTCCCCACATACCGGGGTCGAAGTCAGCCGCAGGTCACTTGGGAACACGTCGCTTTGCGTAGATTTTCACAAGACATGAGGATCGGCCGTTCAGAAAGCAATACCAAGCTAATGATCGTAAAACTGCCTACAAAATCAGTCAATAAATGATGGGGTTGATTGCGACGTCCTGCAAAGCCCATGTCAATAACGAACCAGTGTTGTAAATTTGAGCCAGAGATGTAGAAGTGATCTGTTCCTAAACGAATAAACTGGGCCATGATCACGATTATTTCTGAAGCGGCGAGAGGTGTAGAGGTAAGGATGTCCGCCTCTCACACGAGAAAACCGAGGACGCATTGTTGCCAACTAATGAGCCCGTGTGCACAGTACCTAGCCGGCTGCCTGCCGGTCTGTGGTCAGTGGTTCTAATCCTCACCCAGGGTTGGTGTCAACTGGCCTGGGGTTCTGGATCGACCCAGCCTAACATGGATACCAGAAAATATGGAAGTCAAAGCGACGGGCGAGATACTGGCCACACCCCCTTCGAGTACACACTGTCTATAACACAAATATGGGACAAGCACCATATACCTAATTCAACCCAAGACATATCAATCAAAGTAATAAGACTGAAACCCACAGAACAACAACAGTCAGAGCACTACAAACATGGCTATATTCTGCAGCAACATATGGGTGATCACACGTGGATTGTTCCACAATAGCTGAAAAATGCATGTCCGCATTTGAATATAAATGTTACACAAAGTAATAAGTAGTCACTGAACGGGAAGGAGAACAAACAAACAAACTTATCCAACAAGAACTCTATACTCAAGCGGAATGGTTACTAAAACAAACACAAATGAGAAAAATGAAATAGTTTGGAGATGTAAAAGTGTAGTGAAATACTGAAGAGTTAACGATTCCCAGATGGACGACTGTATATACCCGACTACCCAGGTAGGAGAAGGGTTAACAAAGGAGTGACCAGGCGCATGAGTTTCTAGGTCAAGACCCAGAAGGAGGCTAACCGCGCAGGTAAAACTGTCGCGTGGAAAAATTGGTTTTGCGACTAAGGCAGACAGCATTATCGGATAGCATATTGCGGTCTGAATGTATGAATAATGGAAGAGTTTCAGATCTGGAATTTTCCACTAAACAATGATAATGCAGTCTGGATGCGATGGGTCCAGCAATGTCAAGGACTATGCGGCAGAAATGACCGATATAAAGAGGGTCAATTCTTTGTGTAAAGTTAGTGTGTGTTCCAAACTGACCTGAAGGAGATATGTTCTTGAGTGGGAATAGAAATACACGTCCCTAATGATGGAAAGAGGGGATAATAGTGTGTTATTCGCTAAGTGTTATTTCGATTCCAGGAACATAGATGCCTAAATAAGGTATAAAGATATTAGATATAGTTTAGGATATGAATATAGATGTGCGTGAAGTGCATTTAACATTACTTTCTATTAGTAAGAATAGTATAGACGATTAGGTGAATCTTCTATCCTATGTCAGAGTGGGTTTTTTCGGAAGCCTTTTCATTTCGGCTGGAGGAAAAGACACTCACATAGGAGGGAAGAGGACGCAGACACAGATCTCATTATTAAATGTATATCACACAGGTTTCCTTACCAGTGCGGGACTTATCAACTAAGAGATTACACAGATGGCTGTGGTCAAGATCACCCAGTGTTGATAATCCACAAGAAAGCACTTTAAAGAAATAAAGCACGACACTTGTGCATAAGAAAGGAAGGAAAAGAAGTGGCATCTTAATAAGTCAGGAGGACAGAGAATGGAAAATAGAGATCATCCAAACTAAAGAAAAAAGACTCAAATTACTCAGTATCGTAGAGTTGCAAGGTGCATACAAAGTGCCTATATCAATTAAGTGTAGAACTTTTACAGGACAAAAATAGAGAACAATAGAAACTAGATGTGTTTTCCAGGAGGGAATTAAGAACGCTATAAGATAATACAGACAATTCAGTTTACGCTGACAGCATATGGTGATCGGGTTAAATACATTCATACAGTGGTGAACATTTTTTCATTACAAAAAACGGATATATCTACCGACTCAAGCAGACGGAGCTGTCAGGGTGAGACCGTTCTGTATCTATGTCATGTCCTGTACTCTAGCTGAGAGAAGAGACGAGAGAAACCACGGAGACTATCTATCTACATCTTATCTGGCAACCACACTAGAAGAACATACCAACTACATAGACAATATCCATACATACACCAGACATAGTTTTTATTAATAAATCTTTTATCTTATCGTTGAAAGGAACTGTTGTCGGAGTATGTGCTGAGGGAATAATAGAGAGAGTGAAAGAAATAGATATATGGAAGGAAAGACATAAGAGAGGAGTGTAGACCAAAGTCAGTCAATAATCCCAACAGATAATAAGTTTAAAGATGTGCTTGTTGAGTCCAGTCTTCTCTCGGGAATTTTAACATAGGACATAATTGGTGGAGCGAGCGGGGTACGTACATACATAATACCCATATGACCGGAAAGCATAACATGGCATATGCATAAAGGGGTACTTGCATATTGGCACAGGCATAGCGGAGTACCTACATGTTGGGACATACTGATTGGAATAAATAGTAGTATACATTGATGACTTTTAATGGAAGGACGTCCATTGGATATATGGTGCCATTACATTTATGGTATAAACATTTCATTAATGCTGGTGACTTTGCAGTGAGAAAGTTCCAGACAGAGTGAATGTGGATAGGTGGTAAGACACATTACATACCTAATCACACGGTCACACGTCTACATAAGTCTTTATCCTATATCTCCTCTTGTGGATGAGAGAGTGGTTGTGATGTACTGTGTGGTGTTGGAGATTTATAATAAGTAATAGATATAGATAAATGATATAGGTTCTAGGTAGATTATCGGTTTATAGTGAGTATTCTTTACTGCTTTGAGGTGTCTTTACTCAACGTGCTGACTTATCTGCTGTAACTATGGCAACTCCTAAAGTAACTACAGCCGAACTGAGGGCCAACGGGGAGGCAATTGGTTTAGCTGGTTCCGAGCTAACTGATTACATACAAGATCGAGAGAGAGAAATTCGTTAAGCGGAAAGAGAAGATCGGAAGACTGAGTTGGAATTGAAACGCATGGAAATGGAACAAATCAACAAGCGGTTAGATGCTGAAGCGGAACAGACCAAAAAGAGGTTGGATGCAGAAGAAGCCACAAAGATCAGAGAACATGAATACCGCATGAAAGAGCTAGAACTCAAGACACAAACTAAGGGAGAAATAGATGGAGTGGAAGGAAATTCTTCTTCACCTGGTGCAACCCATATGAGTGGACATGGTTACCATGCCATGAAGTTTCCCTTAGCTGTCTACGATCAGTCTAAGGAACGCTTTGACCAGTACGCATCTCGTTTCGAAGCAATGTCAGTCGCTATGGGGCTGGATCGGAGCAGATGGGCTCTTAAACTATCCCAGGGTTTAATCGGTTCGGGATTTGAAGTGTACACACGCTTACCACCAGGACAGGAAAATAATTACGAGGAATTAAAAGCAGCTTTGATGAAACATTTTGACATAACCGCACAAACGTATAGGAAGAAGTTTAGATCGTCTAGACGAGAGCCGGGAGAACTATTCGCCGCCTACAGTCTGAGGCTGAAATCCTATCTCCAGAAATGGATGGACTTGGCAGAATTCACGAGGGATTATGAGAGTCTCGAAGAGATGATGGTGGTAGACCAAATGCGAAAGCAAATGTCGAAACCTCTCAGAACCTTCTTAGGAGAACAAGGGGCGGAACGGATTGATGTGGTGAATAAGCTGGCGGAACGATTCGTGGAAGTACATGGTGAAACTGAGGAACTAAGTACACAAACCAAAGGTCAGGAGAAACCAGAGAAAAAGAAACATAAAAACTGGGAAGGAGAAAAAGGGGAACCTTATATAAAGCACACAGAGGAGAGTTCAGAGAAGGTGAAGGTAGGAAACCAGAGCACCTCGAATTCTCAAGCGAAACGACAGTGGTCTGAAAAGGTGGTGTTCATTTTGTAAGGCGGCCTCCCACAACACAAAAGACTGCAGATCGAAACCTAAAAGTTCTTACTTCGCAGCATGCAAAGTGATTCCTACATCGGTGATCACAGACAAGGCTGAGGTCGGCGAAGGAGAAAGGAACAAAAAGGACACAGGGAAACCTAGGAAGGGAACAGAGTGCACTCACTGCCAGTCGACAACACATAATACTGTGGACTGCAGATGCAAGGCAAAACACGCCAATTGCATAACCAACCTCGAGGAATCAAAAGAGGAAGGCAAGGAAACGGTCAAGGAGATGAAAGACACTCAGGACCAAGAGAGACCACCTGTGGTTGAACTTATTGAAGTCAATGGCCAGCAGGTTGCTTGTCTCTACGATACCGGTTTGGATGGGGAAGCGGTGGTGGACGCCAGCTTGGTAAGCCCAGACCAATTTACAGGGGAGACCTATAGAAATACAGCCGGCAATGAGGAGTGCTGTTACCATGACGCTGCCAATCGCCAAGGTGGAGATTAAATCCAGGTACGTCACGGGCATTATTCCAGCTGCTGTATTATCTGACTCCTTATTTCCAATGATCATTGGCACGAAATATGTCTTTTTGGGGATGCCCAAACAGCAAGCCCACAAGGGAACAGTAGTCAGTGGATCTCAAGGGAAGGAAAAAGAGGCAGAGACACTATGCGACAACTCGGAGATAGGAGAATTGCATACTGCCCAGAGGAAGGATACTACGTTGCATCCTTGCTACAGGAAGCTGCAAAGAAGTGCTGAGCCACCAGAACGGGGACAGTACTTTCTGAAGAATCAACTACTCTATCGGAGAGCTGGGAGGGGAGATAACCTGCATGAGCAGTGGGTGGTTCCAGAGACCCACCGTCCTCACATTCTTCAGAGTGGACACATCATAGGCGAGAATCGACATATGGGTGTCAGAGAGACCTTGCAGAAAATATCCGGCCATTATTGCTGGCCAGGAATGACCGGAGATGTACGCCGGTGGGTGAAGTCTTGTTCGGAGTGCCAGAGAGCACCACCCAACAAGCGAATTACGAGGAAACTAGCTCTTAAAGTGGAAGACAAAGTGGAAGTGTGGAGTCCAGCAGAGACCAATATACTCCAAGTAGGATGGAAAGGACCTTATCCTGTGGAAAAGGTGGTGTCCAAGAACATCTACAAAATACGGATCGGGGAAGAGAAGAAAAATCTCCCTAGACATCTCATTCGGAAATATGAGGAGAGATCCGGGAGCAAAGCTTCGCACTTTATGGTGATGGCAGCCATTGGGACAAAGGTTACCAGTCCAGACGAAGACCAGAGATCGCCAGTACAACATAGGAGGGCCTATGGGACTGTACGTGATAGGTCAGATTTACCCAACGACAGGAGGAGGGAAATCACAAGTCAGGGAAAGGACCAGAGTGAAAGTTTCACAGGTAACCAAGTTCAGAAGGGGTGGGTAACGTCGGGAAAAGCGAGAATTACCCAGGACTCCAACCAAAGATTGGCTGACCAGATACAATATCGCCCAAGATGGTCCTGGAAGCAAAAGCCCAGGAGGTTTGGGAAAGACGACTCGGTCCGACGAGGACGAGGCGGAACATCCCCAGAGGAAAAGCCGGGGGAAACCAAGAGGACATGGAAGCAGTGTTACAATCAGGATGGGACAATCCGTTTGTATTGTGAGCCGTCGCTGACGCAAGTCGAAAGTAGGTCGACTGAACGTACAGGAGCGAGGAGCCAACACTAGTTTCAGTCGTTAGTAGTATAGTAGGGTGTCAATTAGAGCGCCTACTGGATAATGAGATGAGCCATGTGAGGATCCAATCATATCATCAACACGTGATGTTAATAGCTACTTCGCAGAAGCTCAACGCACGGTGGATGTGATGGACGTTGTTGCTGCAACTGGACTTCACAAGTGGAATACATCCTTGGTAAGGAGAATGTAGGAGCAGGATTTTATATCCAGACATCCAGCTCCGGAGGAAGAAGATTAGGATTGTGGATCATGGGAATCAAACCTACAGTGAGAAAGATTCGACGCGGTCTAATCTCTTAAGAGGGGGCCTCTGTAGTGAAATACTGAAGAGTTAACGATTCCCAGATGGACGACTGTATACCCGACTAACCAGGTAGGAAAAGGGTTAACAAAGGAGTGACCAGGCGCATGAGTTTCTAGGTCAAGACCCAGAAGGAGGCTAACCGCGCAGGTAAAACTGTCGCGTGGAAAAATTGGTTTTGCGACTAAGGCAGACAGCATTATCGGATAGCATATTGCGGTCTGAATGTATGAATAATGGAAGAGTTTCAGATCTGGAATTTTCCACTAAACAATGATAATGCAGTCTGGATGCGATGGGTCCAGCAATGTCAAGGACTATGCGGCAGAAATGACCGATATAAAGAGGGTCAATTCTTTGTGTAAAGTTAGTGTGTGTTCCAAACTGACCTGAAGGAGATATGTTCTTGAGTGGGAATAGAAATACACGTCCCTAATGATGGAAAGAGGGGATAATAGTGTGTTATTCGCTAAGTGTTATTTCGATTCCAGGAACATAGATGCCTAAATAAGGTATAAAGATATTAGATATAGTTTAGGATATGAATATAGATGTGCGTGAAGTGCATTTAACATTACTTTCTATTAGTAGGAATAGTATAGACGATTAGGTGAATCTTCTATCCTATGTCAGAGTGGGTTTTTTCGGAAGCCTTTTCATTTCGGCTGGAGGAAAAGACACTCACATAGGAGGGAAGAGGACGCAGACACAGATCTCATTATTAAATGTATATCACACAGGTTTCCTTACCAGTGCGGGACTTATCAACTAAGAGATTACACAGATGGCTGTGGTCAAGATCACCCAGTGTTGATAATCCACAAGAAAGCACTTTAAAGAAATAAAGCACGACACTTGTGCATAAGAAAGGAAGGAAAAGAAGTGGCATCTTAATAAGTCAGGAGGACAGAGAATGGAAAATAGAGATCATCCAAACTAAAGAAAAAAGACTCAAATTACTCAGTATCGTAGAGTTGCAAGGTGCATACAAAGTGCCTATATCAATTAAGTGTAGAACTTTTACAGGACAAAAATAGAGAACAATAGAAACTAGATGTGTTTTCCAGGAGGGAATTAAGAACGCTATAAGATAATACAGACAATTCAGTTTACGCTGACAGCATATGGTGATCGGGTTAAATACATTCATACAGTGGTGAACATTTTTTCATTACAAAAAACGGATATATCTACCGACTCAAGCAGACGGAGCTGTCAGGGTGAGACCGTTCTGTATCTATGTCATGTCCTGTACTCTAGCTGAGAGAAGAGACGAGAGAAACCACGGAGACTATCTATCTACATCTTATCTGGCAACCACACTAGAAGAACATACCAACTACATAGACAATATCCATACCTACACCAGACATAGTTTTTTTTTATTAATAAATCTTTTATCTTATCGTTGAAAGGAACTGTTGTCGGAGTATGTGTTGAGGGAATAATAGAGAGAGTGAAAGAAATAGATATATGGAAGGAAAGACATAAGAGAGGAGTGTAGACCAAAGTCAGTCAATAATCCCAACAGATAATAAGTTTAAAGATGTGCTTGTTGAGTCCAGTCTTCTCTCGGGAATTTTAACATAGGACAAAAAGGATGTAACGGTCTAGAAAAGATGATTATGAAGGGAGGTGTACGGGTAAGACAGAGATGAGAAAGAACACAACGTGGATGGATTGAGGATGTGACAGACAATTTACACATGGCAGCAAACAAAAGCTTATGGTAGAGAGACATTTTGAAAGTCTGTTATGGAAGCAAAGCTCTGCGCAGGACAAGCCACTGCACGACGATCGTCTGAGGACATACCAGACTCGTAAAATGAGTATCGGAACAACTTAGAATTGTCTTCACATTTCCGTAAAGAAAAGGCGACACAGAAAGAAGCTCATCGGCACCATGTGAGGCTATTGTTGTGCACATGAGAAAACCTCAGACTCGACTGCCCCACATCAGTTCCCTGTTATTGGACTACTATTATGCCCGTCTTTTTGCTCTAAATATGCATGCATGTTTTCTGAAGTATCTTTACTTTCTAACGCTTCTTGGTGTGTCTAATCTTCTTCTTCTTCCTCTTCTTCTTCTTCTTCCTCTTCTTCCTCTTCTTCTTCTGGCGATCGCATCTTTTGTCAGGCGAGTTAACACGATGGACTCGGCATAGCTCCTCAATGTCCATTCAACTTAGAAACGACTGTAGATTCAATAGGCCAGTGTATCTCTCTGAACCGGCTCTACATAGAGAACTCTGGCAGAAGCAGTCAGCGTCCCGATCTCTTCACTCTGATCACACGCGGGGGGGGGGGGGGGGGGGGGGGGGCGCTATCTATCTGCTTAGCGTGCACTCGGCACAGCACCGGCGAGATTGTGTGCACATGGATACCAAAATGTAGACGTGGTTGAGTGACTGGTTGGTTTGTTGATTGGTTCGTTGGTTGTGAATCATCTGGAAGACTGAGTTTTAAAGCCCGATGTACTGGTAATCCGGTCGTCTAAGCCCTGGAAGAGGGTCCCATCTATGGAAGTGAGGTTGATGTAAAGACACCCAAGTACCCTCTCAGCTGGGATTGTGCTGCTACGTTCTCCCTCCCATCGCCAAGCCCAGAAACCAGAAAGGCGTGCAAGATCCGTTCTAGAACTTCACATGTACGGAGAGGTAGACCAGGATGTAGCCAGGTCTGCATTTATTACAGCGTATACTAGTTGACTGGGGTCGGGCCAAGGTTGGCCGTGTTTTCTCCACGGGTCCAAGGTCCACTGTCAGACTCCAACCCAAACGCCCAGGAAGATGAGTTAACACCCTACTGGCAGTAGGTTTGCATACTGTGAAATTGTGCCCAGGCGACAACAGTGCTCGCGACTGTACGATTTCCAACTGCCCAGGTATTTTTAACGTGCACACAAGACCCTTTTCCATATTTATGGGTGGTAGTATTGTAAACCTAATCCGCGTTAACTGTCACCCGCTTTAAATAATTTGCACGCTTGCTTTAAAATGTTTTACTGGCCTCCTTGTAAAACTGTTAGAAGAACATACGTGTAGTAATCCTGTCAAACAATAACCACCAACGATAACAATACAATGCCTGAAAGTGTGTATCTTGTCGAGGCAATTAGAGTACACAACAAATGTATATCATACCATGACCTATGCTATCACAGTCGCAACATCTCTTTAAGGAAGTAGGCGTGAGGGGTGGAGCAAAGGACACGTCTGTGTTGTTGACATTGTTAAATAAGCCACCAGTTATCTGCCGCACCCAACTCTGCAGTGCGTGAATTTGACCAACGCCTTTCATTCTAATGCCAGTTGTAAAGTATGTTCCCCTCCCATACACTGTACTTTAGGTTACTGACGCAGCGGTTCTTAAGCTCGTGGGAACTGCTGGCATCAGTACTAAAGTTTATACGCAGCAAGCTGGAAGACACAGAGGCATGGTTGTATGGAAGAATGATGAGAACACGGGGGACAGATAAGAAGAGTAATGAAGATATCTTGACATCGCCAAGTGAACTGATTTCTCGCGTCTGAAGAAGTCGGTCCGCATTCTTTGAACAAACCATGAGAAGGGGACAAGCTGTATACGACATGACAACGGTTAAATCAGGACGGGGAGATATCTTGAAAGAAGCTGTGCACTCACACAGAGAAATGGTTACTCGCATCAGAAGAAATAAAATCACATTCTTTTCGCACACCAGAAGGGGACAGCTAGAGTACATCGTGACAACTGGAGAATTGGAGGGAAAGAGAGGCAGAGGGAGACCGAGACAGTCTGACAACAAGGTCTGTATGAACACCGGCATCCCAACTGAGTGGCAGCACACAAGACATAAGGCTGTGGGTGGACGTGATAACCAACGCATGGCATTGACTATTTTGTTAAGAGCTTATTTCTAAAGTTCTCATCGTGTTGCAGTGTTTCGTTCTTCCCCTACTTCTTCGTTCTTATTCCCATGGGAGTGCGTCACACAAAGTTATGCACCTCAAAGGTCAGTGTGTCTGACTGTGGCGTGTATCTGAGTCACGTGTTCTCCCGCTAGACATATTCCATCCCAGGTAACGTAACGAGCCCTATTGTAACAGAGCATCGTCTCTGTTAATAGTTTAGGAGGGGTTGATGGTTGATGCGCAAGCACTGAGCACGGTTGAGCATCCTAGGAAGATGTAGGGAAGGACGCTGAAGCCGTGACGCAGTGCTTGGGGTAGTTGGCTACCACTAGGATCTGAACATGTCAACATCGATAGTATTCTGAAATCATCATGTAACTTATTTTATACGATTGAACTTATTTCGTTAAATAAAACCTACTGAAACTACCATCGGGACTCAACTTAACTATGTCATTCACTCTGTAACACTATCTACCCACGCTCAGGTTGTCTTTCCTACCTCGGTCTACCGACCTACTCTTTGCAATGTCCAACTGGTGTGTGATTGTGGTGGTGGTGATGGTGATGGTGGTGGTGGTGACGTGTGTGTGTGGTGTGTATATTTGTCTCGGTTTAATGTGCACAACTTGCATACAGGAACTCCTGTTGTTGTTGTTGGTGTTGTTGTTGTTTTGTTGTTTGTTGTTCACATTTACCCAAGAAGGCTAGATGTCGGATCCCACTTCCCAGAAGATGACAGGGAAGTGTGATACGTATAAAGGCATCTGAAATATGGACAGTGGATACAGGCTATGAAAAGCGTATACAGATGTGGTGTCTCTGGAACATGACAAGAACTATGGTTAGAGAATATTGACAAATGATCCAGTTCTAGAACAAATAACAGAACAACAACAAAAAATGAAGATTTTCACGTCTTGGTCGCAAATTCAGACACGCGGAAACTCCAAAGAGAATACCAGAAGGCACAATACTCGGGAACAGAAGAGGGGTAGACCAAGAAAATATTCAAAGCATGGCCAGGCCCTTGCACAGATGTGATGTTACAGAACTGGATGATGTGTACATCACACTGGTTTCTGAGCTTCACGCCGGGCAGGACAGCTCTGGAACGCAATCCCATACCGGTCAGTTAAAAGAAAAGTAGGACCCTTCTTCATGCCTTCAGACGCACTGGGCACCTCATCTTATACCATATATGTACAGAACAATCGGCTCTTTGTGGGTGGCCTAGTCAGTATCATACCGGCAATCTTTACCTCCCTAGACATTTCCTGGGACCCACTTAGTCTGGGTCGACATAAAAGCCCCGGTCAATGTCAAAATGTGGACTCGTATCGATGCGGATGGAACCCACAACCCGCGGGCCGGTCGGCCGACAGGCCAGCGTCTGATCACTATGCTACCGCGGCTGCCTACATCGGTGTCGGGAGGGAAGTCTCTACATCAACCTCGCTCCGACTGATGTTTGCCATTTTCAGGGTTTGAGCTTCCATACACTGGGTTTAAGAGTTCAAGCAGTCTTCCCGAAGACCAACCAGCCATGTAATGTATACGGCAAACTGGGGTCTCCTTTACAAACGTCTTATCTATAACACACATTCCTCGCCGAGCCACCAAAGCTCCTCAAGTGCAGAACAGAGCCAACAAGCTTGAGATCCCCCGGCCTCATGTCATGTTATAAATACTACTCCACTTTTCAAGGCGACGAGCGGTAGGAGAGCGACGAGCGGTAGGAGAGCGGCTAGACGTTAACCTGCCGTACCGATAGTTTTAAGTTCGATCCGCAGCATTTTTCAACCTTGACCTGGGATCCCACACGAAATGTGGTGGGAAGTCAAGGCCGACGAGCGTGATACCGACCACATCAGTAACTGAGTGCCGTTTGGTCTATAAACAGACGGGTCTAGCTCCATACGCCCAATGCGTGTAAAATGGACCTTTACTTACTTTTCGAGGCAATAAATCCTCGCCCCTGCCCATCAGCACCGGAAACGCGAGGACATGGGGAAAGCGGTGTGCTGTAACCCAATCTGCGGCTCTCAATCGTATCATCATCGATCCGTGGTGTCACCTTTCACTTAACCTTCCGGCACTCTGCAATCATCCCGCGTCTACCCGTGCTGCAACTGCTGATCTCTGCCCACACGCCTAACGTTTCGCTTCCAGTTGTTCCCGTTTCACAATTGTGTCATCGTCGTCTACCATTATATACAAGTCGCGGTTTATGTCACATTATATACAAGTCACGGTTTATATCACATTATATACAAGTCACGGTTTATATCACAATATATGCAAGTCACGGTTTATGTCACATTATATACAAGTCACAGTTTATATCACATTATATACAAGTCACGGTTTATGTCACATTATATACAAGTCACGGTTTATGTCACATTATATACAAGTCACGGTTTATGTCACATTATATACAAGTCACAGTTTATATCACATTATATACAAGTCACGGTTTATGTCACATTATATACAAGTCACGGTTTATGTCACCTTATATACAAGTCACGGTTTATATCACATTATATACAAGTCACGGTTTATATCACATTATATGCAAGTCACGGTTTATGTCACATTATATACAAGTCACAGTTTATATCACATTATATACAAGTCACGGTTTATGTCACATTATATACAAGTCACGGTTTATGTCACATTATATACAAGTCACGGTTTACGTCACAAACAGGAAACCCAATCGCTGCAGCGGCCTGTGAACTCGCCTGTGGTCTGGTGGTCCAAAATTCAAGTCCTGTATGCAGGATTGCCTTTTTCTTGACCACTTGGCTCGAATGGACTCAGTTTGGTACAATAGGTAATGAGACAGTGTGGCACATAGCACATCACTCCCGCTGTGCTGTCTAACACATACAATATAACAGGTGCAATAGGTAATGAGACCATGTGGCACTTAGCACATCACTCCCGCTGTGCTGTCTAACGCATACAATATAACAGGTGCAATAGGTAATGAGACCATGTGGCACTTAGCACATCACTCCCGCTGTGCTGTCTAACACATACAATATAACAGGTGCAATAGGTAATGAGACCATGTGGCACTTAGCACATCACTCCCGCTGTGCTGTCTAACACATACAATATAACAGGTGCAATAGGTAATGAGACCATGTGACACTTAGCACATCACTCCCTCTGTGCTGTCTAATCCATACAATATAACAGGTGCAATAGGTAATGAGACCATGTGGCACTTAGCACATCACTCCCGCTTTTCTGTCTAATCCATACAATATAACAGGTGCAATAGGTAATGTGACTGTGTGGCACTTAGCACATCACTCCCGCTGTGCTGTCTAACCCATACAATATAACAGGTGCAATAGGTAATGAGACCATGTGGCACTTAGCACATCACTCCCGCTGTGCTGTCTAACCCATACAATATAACAGGTGCAATAGGTAATGAGACCATGTGGCTCTTAGCACATCACTCCCGCTGTGCTGTCTAACCCATACAATATAACAGGTGCAATAGGTAATGAGACCATGTGGCACTTAGCACATCACTCCCGCTGCGCTGTCTAACGCATACAATATAACAGGTGCAATAGGTAATGAGACCATGTGGCACTTAGCACATCACTCCCGCTGTGCTGTCTAATCCATACAATATGACAGGTGCAATAGATAATGAGACCATGTGGCACTTAGCACATCACTCCCGCTGTGCTGTCTAACCCATACAATATGACAGGTGCAATAGGTAATGAGACCATGTGGCACTTAGCACATCACTCCCGCTGTGCTGTCTAACGCATACAATATAACAGGTACAATAGGTAATGAGACATTGTGGCACTTAGCACATCACTCCCGCTGTGCTGTCTAACGCATACAATATAACAGGTACAATAGGTAATGAGACCATGTGGCACTTAGCACATCACTCCCGCTGTGCTGTCTAACCCATACAATATGACAGGTGCAATAGGTAATGAGACCATGTGGCACTTAGCACATCACTCCCGCTGTGCTGTCTAACGCATACAATATAACAGGTACAATAGGTAATGAGACATTGTGGCACTTAGCACATCACTCCCGCTGTGCTGTCTAACGCATACAATATAACAGGTACAATAGGTAATGAGACCATGTGGCACTTAGCACATCACTCCCGCTGTGCTGTCTAACCCATACAATATAACAGGTGCAATAGGTAATGAGACCATGTGGCACTTAGCACATCACTCCCTCTGTGCTGTCTAACCCATACAATATAAGAGGTGCAATAGGTAATGAGACCATGTGGCTCTTAGCACATCACTCCCGCTGTGCTGTCTAACCCATACAATATAACAGGTGCAATAGGTAATGAGATCATGTGGCACTTAGCACATCACTCCCGCTGTGCTGTCTCATCCATACAATATAACAGGTGCAATAGGTAATGAGACCATGTGGCACTTAGCACATCACTCCCGCTGTGCTGTCTCATCCATACAATATAACAGGTGCAATAGGTAATGAGACCATGTGGCTCTTAGCACATCACTCCCGCTGTGCTGTCTAACCCATACAATATAACAGGTGCAATAGGTAATGAGACCATGTGGCACTTAGCACATCACTCCCGCTGTGCTGTCTAACGCATACAATATAACAGGTACAATAAAGGACAACTGTACACACATGGGCGTACCGGACATATGGTGCTAGACCTGTATTTGTGTAGACCAACCAGCACTGGGCGGCTGATGCGTCAGTATCGCGCCGACAGCCTTTATTCTCATTACATTTCCTGGTAAACATTTAGAATCCCAGGTCAATTTTGAAAACTCTCCCTGATGTGGGTTCGAAGCCATGAGCATCGGACCGGCAGGCTAGCGCTTAGTTATTATGGTACTATGGTTCCCGAGAAAATATAGGCTGTCTATCAAAGCACCAAGAATAAAATACACCAACACCTTGTAATGGAAAACAAAGAGAGGAGGGATGGTTTCAGTTCTATATAGCACATCACAATTATGGCCGCAGCAGTTTTTGTTCAAACTATAAATGGAAGTACATAATGACCAGTGTGTTACTAACCACACGAAATCATTCAGCACGGGCACACCATGCGTTTCAGCCCGTGGTATCTGTCATCCTGTGCTTCCGTAAACAAAGGAACACCAAGTTGGTCCTGCATGACAACGTGCAGTTTTATTTTAGCAAAGCTCCTCCAAGTGAGATATGAATTCTGCCCATATTCCTGTGTTGTGGGTTCGGGTGGATGATATATGTGGCTAATGAAAACAGCTGATTAAGGGGTGTCTGGATAGCGTTGTGTGTGAAGCACACTAGTTACTTCAGAGGCGCTGTCTCCATTAGGTGCTCCGGAACCCAGTGTGGCCACTAGTTAATAATTGTTATATTGGCTAGTGTGTCCTAATGTTTTGATCTACTTCTGCGAGTAGCCATCATCATCTATCAACTTATTTCACCTGCTCCAACAAGAGCGTGTAAGGTCTGTTAAGAATCAATTTTATACCCCCCAAAAAATCCAATACTTTACTTTTTTCTTCATCTGGCGGCCCCCTAAATTGGGACACATGCTCTCGACCAGCTCACTCCAGGCCGTTCTACCCTTAGCTAACTCATGCCGTTCCGCCCTTGTCCTCCCCATTTTATGTATTTCTATATCTACTTCTCTTCCCCTGTGTTCAGGTATTTATCTATTTCTTTTGCCTTGTGGGTTTCAAACAAAGGCTTTTCTACCTGTGCCATTATATTTTCTCCGTGTTATGTCCAGGGCCAGCGCCTTCTCCTCGCCTCTCGATTCACAGGTATTTGTCTAATTCTCTCCACCAGCTCCACATTGGGGACTTCCTAGTTTGACGATCCATTGGGGACTTCCTAGTTTGACAATCGGAGAACCTGTCCATGATAAATTTCATCAATATAATAGTATTCAATATTATCCGCTATAATACAAGAACAGTGAACATGTCATAACGTGTATAGTTAAGGCGTACCTTCAGCTGGTGACGCTGTTGACGCGTGAATGGTGAAGTATTCTTATTGTCCTGTATGCGTGTCAGCCTGAGGAAGAAGATAGAAAGTTCGTCGAAACGTGTAGTGGAATGCATTGTATATGCCAGCATCTTCCCCACACACAGACATGGGAACAGCCGCGTGTTCCACGAACAGAATAGCCCACGGCACACAATGCAATACAGCTGCAATAACTAAAAATAATTGTGCATACAAATAGCAGTGGAGAACTATAATGTAGGACTGCTGACTAAATAACTGAAGCTCTCTCTCTCTCTCTCTCTCTCTCTCTCTCTCTCTCTCTCTCTCTCTCTCTCTCTCTCCCTCACTCACACACACACACACTCACCCCCCCCCCCCCCCCCCCCACGTCGAGGGAGTTCTTATTTTAAAAGAACGTGTAGTGTTGAAGAATTTCAGACAATGCCCGCCTGGGAATAAATGCTTCAAAGTAACAAACATTTAAAGCAACTGATACTGTAAACTGGATTGTAGTTTTGGTTAGGAATCAATTTTATTAAACAGGTATCACCTTAAGTGCTTCATCCTTCTACACAAGGAGAATCTCATCACAGTGCACGAACTTAGCGTCAGAGAGGTTCTAAATCACATATGCTATAAATACTATTTTGTGGGTGGCATTCGGAATGTTCAAATTGACCTCGTGCATCAGCCTAGTCGACCTGCCCTGTTCCATTTCCAACAGCCGATGTATGTTTAACGTGCGCCAAGTGCTCACTGGTTCACTGAGATGTTCGCCCAAGGCCAGATGTCTGATCCACTCTCTGGGATCAGGAATGGAGTGTGCCCTCCTTTTTTATAGTCTTTTACTTTTAAAAGTTACCAGAAATGGACGTTTCTTTTGTTGGTAATTTTTTTTTTTTAATTCGTGAGGTATTGGGAGGTCAAATATAGACCAATCGCCCGTCTTATCGGCAGACTTGGCCATGGGAATGTTATTCCCATGGGAACTCCATGGGAAAGGTCCCATGTGATGGGATGGGATGAGATGGGACAGGCATAAATTACCATGGGAAATGGGACAGAAAAATATGTCCCATGGCCTGCTTATCAGTGTCTACAATGGAAGCAAATTATGACTGGCACATCGTCTTGACAGACGATGGTTTGTTACATTGTGCTTCAAAAAAGGCATACTACCTCTCCACGGCACAAAACGTGGCCT
Source organism: Cepaea nemoralis (assembly GCA_014155875.1). Classification (NCBI taxonomy): domain Eukaryota; kingdom Metazoa; phylum Mollusca; class Gastropoda; order Stylommatophora; family Helicidae; genus Cepaea; species Cepaea nemoralis. The sequence continues at coordinate 350,867 of JACEFZ010015633.1, read as the reverse complement.
GAATTGTTGAGATCATGCGTTGCACATGCAGCGTCATCCCTCTATCCATTACACCGGGAACAAGGCAAGTTGCAGAGTGTCAGATCAGCAAAGCAATGCTCAAACTGTCCTCCTATCGGAGCTTCCATCCTAGGCCAGTTGCAGACCAAGGTTTAAGGATCGGTCTGCCCTGCCATGAGACCATGGTCTTTAGGTTGCATTTCTTTGTACCCGGATAAGGCTTGTACCCTTCCAACTGAGCTCCCGTTGGCACAATGTGGGTATCAGGTTTGGTAAGACCCACCCAACATTCGGCGCTAACAGAAAGCAGATAGTGCCGTCAATTGTTATACGGTAGTTCAGTCACAGTGAGTAAGACCTAACTTTAACGCAAAGAATATTTACACCGTAACACACCTTCAGCGGAGAGAGTGGCATGAGAGGGCTGCGAGCCTATGCTCCATTAGGGGATAAAAGGTAAGATAAGCAGTGCTGCCCAACATAGAGCGAGTGTGCTTGGTACAGAATTATTGAGACAATGTGTAACAAGAGCAACGGACGTCGTATCTCTGAGCCACTGGAAATATAACTATAGTATGTCCACATTTGCTTGCCTTCATTCACGATCAATTATTTTGAAAACTGTCTGTTGCATCGTTATGAAATTTTTCCACCCAAGGAATATGTCTTTGATAGGTCCAAAAACAACTTAAATCATTGAAAGCGGCGACATTCCTTTGATGTTTTGCTTAACAACGAGTGATTTCTCGCTAAAAAAGTTATGTTTACGGTAATGGGGACCTGCAAATTCAGATGACAAACAAAGGCGTATCCGGATTCGTATGGGAGTGGGTGCAATGAAAGAAGTAGCTTATAATCGACAGGGTC